>CABFOU010344638.1:0-10756 GCA_900660325.1 Opsanus beta | reverse complement strand
ACTACTAGTATTTCCGCCTACACCGAAGGAGGGGTTCATGCCGTGAAATGCGAGTTGGCGCATATGCGGTTCACCATGCTACTCTACACAGTCTGTGCAGTAATGCCACAATTACTACCACAGTTTTCCACAAAATTAAGCATATGTATGTTTACATCTCCCTCGTGACCCGATCCCAGATAAGCGGTTGAAGATGAGATGTTTACATCTTATCTGTACAACTGCCTTCCGTTGAAGAGCCTGACATGCTATTCATGGGATTTACGCGATGGATTTAGATTGTAGAAGACAATCAGACGTCTGCTCATGAATGTGGGTCCCTATCACTGCATGTTGTACCCGTATGTGCAATGTTAACGACTTTTGCCACATAGTTATCATACACATGTGAGATCTAAGCTTTTGCTAGAAAACAAGCGGAGCGGTGCACATTTTACGAAGCTGTACGGCTCCTCCACGTACAGTCACTGCTGCCCACTGCGCTCAAATTGCTCACTGCTTGCTCCAAAACAGAAAACAATCTTAACTGCTTTAATTTGAGCTTAAACTGCAGCCTGGCATCAAAATAACTGAGCAGCCAAATCCACAATCAAGCATAAATTATTTGAAGATGCATGAATAAAATGTAAAAAAAAAACAAAAAGAAAAAAAACAAAAATGCTTATTACCCCATATCTGCATACATTACATCTGATTATTCAGGGTTTGTGGATAACTGAGTCTCGACATAACAAATTTTTAAAACTTTCCTGATTATCGGCCAGGCCGATAATCTGTCTCCCTAGTTTTCAGGTCCTAATTGGTTATCTGATCACACTCCCCCTCCCCCCAGCACCACCAAAAATATACACAATCAGGTGTCAAATACCAGCAACGGAAACCCTGCTTAAGATTTCTTCTAAGCACACTAAAGGTTTATTTTCCTACAATTTGGTTCAAAAATTTTAAAATTTATATTACTAGGCACTTCACTTTTGCCAAAATAATCCATCCACCTGGCTGATGTGGCATATTAAGATGTTGACTAAGCAGTATGATTATTACACAACTGCACTTTGAACTGATCACAGTAAAAGCCCACTCTAAAATATACCGTTGATCTGGGGCGGGGAGGGGGGGAGGATCTTTGAAGTGAAGAAGCCGGATGTGGTGGTCCTGGGCTGGCATGGTTACATTTGGTCTACAGTTGTGAGATTGAAAGGAAGTGTATTTACAGATGGCTTATGATAGTTACATGAACATTCAGTTCATGGTCAGCAGCTCTGGTGGACATTCCTGCAGTCACCATGACAACTTCACAATCCCTCAAAACCTGTGATATCTGTGGCATTGTGATGGTGAGAAAACTGCACATTTTAGAGTGGGTTTTTGCTTTGTCCAGGCCGAGGCATACGTGTGCAATAATCATGCTGTTTAATCAGCATCTTGATCTGTCACAAAAGCCAGGTGGGAGGATTATCAAATTTTTGAAAAAAAATATTGAGAGAAAAAAGCCTTTTTGTGTGCATAGAAGAAACATTTGACTTTTTACTTCAATGCATACAAAAAGGAACAAAGATGTGTTGCATTTATATTTTTTGTTGATTACAGATTGAGTTCATGTAATTCTGACTGAGGTCAAAAAATACACACCTCTGTGGAGGAAACATTCTGAGTTTGGGCACCATGGCAACAACTAGGATTCTTTCTGCTGATGCTGATAACTTTTAAGGTCAATCACCTGTCAAAAAGTATTTTCAAAACAAGCTAAGTGTTAAAAAATGTAATCATTTATAATGCAACATATAGGGAGGGAAACCGTTTTGAAAACCAAATTTACGTCTCCTGACCCCTGGCTCAGCTGACATAAACTCAATATGCTCCACCAAAAACTAGTGAGGCTGCTCTCATGTTTGCAGCAGATTCTTCTTCAAGAAAGTCACAGATACCCCCAGCAACCGAAACATCATATTTAATCCATCCACTGTCAGTTCCTGTGTGTCCGTCTTACCTTCACCGGCGATTTGACAGCCAATTTCCTCACCTGTTCCCTTTCCTCACAAGTGCCGTTTCAAGTTCAAGCTGGTGTTTGCTCAACTGATGGAAATTGACTTAGCTTTCATTGAGCGTGTCCACAGAGGAGGATGCTGGGAAGTCTAGTGTAACACTGATGCTTCAGGTAATGAGTGAAAGGACATTAATTCTGCCGGCTGATTACAGACAGTAATTAAGACACTGATCCAGTAATTAATCAGTGGCAGGTATAACTGTGCTTAGAATGTTCCCAGCAGTGTTTTTTTTTTTTTCTTCTTCTTCTTCTTTCAGTTTTATAATTTCTCAGAAGGGAGACAGCAGTTTGACAATATTAGAATGGGATGTTTACTAAAGGTTATCTGCTTTAACTCGTTCCCTCAAAGGTTTTATACATTTATACATTTTCTGGCAGTCCTGCTTTTATTTACCGCCGTCTGTCTCAAAGTGGTCCGCGAGCAACTCCTAGTGGTCTGCGAGTATATTTGTAAAATATCACATTTGTAATTAATATCATATTCTAACTTAAAGTTGTTTTTTAATCTGTCTAAACATGATTCCAAAGTCTAAATAGACAATAATATGCTGTTGGAGTGGTAAAAACACCTGTTGTTTTTGGATATTTGAGAAGTTCGGTGGTCCAAGAATTTGAAGACAGTGGTCCTTGAAGAAGAAGGGCCTTTGTTGTCATTATACAATGAAATCTGTCCTCTGCATTGAGCCCATCCTAATTACAGTTAGACACAATCCAACCACTAGGAGCGGTGGGCAGCCACAGTCCAACACTTGGGGACCAACTTCAGATGTAGAGACTCTGTCTTGGTCAGGGGCAGACCCTAAATAAGCATGTTTGTGTCCTTAGGGTGAATAAAAAAATCTGTGGGCCACAGAGCCTTCTCTTATCGTGCCCCTGTTCTGTGGAATGATCTCCCTGTATCAATAAAATAGTCAGACTCTGTAGAGACTTTCAAGTCTAGACTTAAGACGCATTTATTCTCCCTTTCGTATGGCTAGCATACTGGCATAGTATGGTACTATGCTTCCTACCCTTTTAAATTCATTTTTTATTAAACGGAGCGGGTCTCGGCCTCAACTTCATCTAAAGTCTTGGTCTGTTTGTGAAGCTTAGGGCTAGTGGCCGGTGATCACCTTAATATTTCTTCTGCTTTCCTATTGCTTAATGCTGATGAATTATACCTTAAGTGTAGTTTTTCTGGTCGATTGATTCTGTTTTCTTTTTCTCTCTGTCCGAGATGCGACTGGATCCACCTACTGGATTGGATGACTTCTGTGGCGGATGCGGGATGGATTCTGCTGTAGGAACAGATTCAGCGAGTAGCTCGATAACCCCCCCCCACTTCAACCCCCAACAGTGGACTGGACGCCTGCATGGACTCTCACTGATTGTTGTTTGTGTTTTGTATTGTAGACCTTTTTGGTAGAATTGCCGAAGCAGTGGGTCACCCCTTTGAGTCTGGTCTACTTATGGTTTCTTCCTCAATATCATCAGAGGGAGTTTTTCCTTACCACTGTGTGCTTGCTGTAGGGGTGTGTAAGGTCAGACCTTACTTGTGTGAAGCGCTTTGTTGTGATTTGGCGCTACATGAATTAATTAAATTGAAATAAAATTTTTGATTGTGGGAGGAAGCCTACACAGACACAGGGAGAACATGTAAATTCCACACAGAAAGGACCAGATGGGAAGTGATCCCACAACCTTCTTGATGTAAGGCATCGATGTTAACCACTAAGCCAATCCTTGGTCTGAAAAAGTTTGAGAAACACTGATTTGCTGACTTTTCTGTAGTATAAATTGTGGGGGTGGGAGGGGGTTGTTTTTGTTTTTTTTCACTAGTTTGAGAGGTTCTATGATTAATACTCTGGTGGGACTTGTACTCCAGAAAACACAGTAGCTCTCCAACCTGATTTGTTTCCTTTTTGCCTTTTTCTAATAATCATAGTTTTCTTTAAAATTGTTTCCTGTCTTTTCTGCTGCTCTATTTTAACGGCTGTACCCAGACCTCCACTGGCTCCTCTTTGAGTGCAGCTGCACTTGGGTCCATAAATACTTGGACATTAATGAAATTATTAGCTGTCAAGCTGTCAAGTGTAGCATATTTGACATGAAAACAAGTAATGAGATCCAAACTGGGTGAACAGTGTAGAAATCACAGTACCTTTTATGGGTATCCATTAGTTTTCCAAGACCTAAGGTAATTGTGCAGTGCAGTTATTTCATGGCCATGCTGTTGTTATGCCATTGTTATTTGAGTTAGAAGCAGATAAAAATGTCTTTAGTTGATTTCCAGCTTTGGATTTGCAAACTGATACTTTTTCTTCTGTCTGTATGAAGTCCAATCATCTGTCACTGCCCATAAAACAAACAATCATTGGAGGGTGGAAAAGAAATCCATCAGAGATTCAATAAACAAATATATGTGGCAAAATCAGCCACTTTGTACTTGTGGGCTCTGGAACAACAAAAAGAGTGGGAGATGACATGAGACCAGTACTTTCCCTGCTGGGGAACCAAACTCTTCACAACAGTTGGCCAGATCAAGAACACCTTGTAGGAGTTCAGCACAGTAGACAGCATGCAGAGAATTTAGTGCAAGATGTATATCATTGGGAAACCTAAGATCAGGAAATATTGTCAAGAAATATCCTGGAACAAGAGTCACTGTACTTCTACCAGAATGGTAGAAAGTAGGGTTGCAAAATTCCAGGAATTTAACTGGAAATTTACAAAAATGCATATTAGGCTAAAACAGGGAACTTACAGGAAATGTAGTTTTGCAGTATTAATCTTAGACAGTTGAATTTATACCATGCATTGTGCATTCCACATTCACATGCACACAGCACAAATACTTACTGCAGGGCTATTGAGGCCACAAGCATCAAAGAAATAATTTCATTTTACATTTTGTATTGGACTTTTTGGGGGGATCAGATCATAGGAAATATGTTTATTTCATGGAAAAGAATGTTGAATAAAATAATTTATTAATGTTCTACTTACAAATAGTCAAAAATGTATTTTAATTTGTAGAAATATTTGAATGCATGTCCGCTTATGACAAAATGTTTATTTATGTTTGTATGGGATATTTTTTACGAATTACCCAAAATTTCCAGTTAATTCCCATTAATTTCCATAAATTCATGTCAGTTCCCATGAAACATTTCTAACTTGGAATTTTGCAAATTGTTTAAAAAAAAGTCCAAATTTCCAAAATCCCCAAGCTTAATTTCCCAAGGAAAGTTTCTAGAAATTTTACCAGTTATTTTCCACCTCTTTGCAACCGTAGTAGAAAGAAACTATTGTGGATGGTGTAAACGATATTTAACACAGCACAGGTTCTACCAGGAAGACTCAGAAAAACAACTGTTACTGATTAGGTGAATCTTAATGAAAGATTTGATATCTAATAGAAAGAAACTGATCTCCTTGTAGTCATCAACTCACAACCAAAAGAAAGTTTCCACGTTATTTTAAAATGTCAGTTCCAACTCTCCTCTCTGCTGTTTGCAGTTGCTGGCCAAAACACCACCTCCTACACACCAAACCCACCAGTTGGTCCCTGTCTGACATCTGGGGTAGGCTACGCCACTACCTTCTTCTGACGGCAGGATTCAAGATCAATGTACCCTTACCCCATACCTCCCCAAAGACCTTTCTAACATTCTGCACAATATTGCTGTGGATTATTTTTTTTTTGTTTGTTTCTAGTCTCTTGAGAGACTAGAAACTGGTAGAACTGGTAGAACTGGTCATTATCCAAAGCACACTACATGGTGGAGGTACAGATATGATGTGTTCATAGCTACCAATGGAACTGGCCCCCTTGTGTTTATTGATGATGTGACTACAGCATGAATTCTGAAGTCTTAATTAATTTGGGTAAAAGCATTAAAATGTAGACAGACAAGCATCACAAGTGCCCTACAAAAGCAATCTAAGATCCCTCCACCTTGGACTGCATCCTATACCAGGGACCTTTGACTCCTGTGCATTACAGAACAACTCCTTGTTTGAAATGGCCAACAGTTATTAAATCATTTGAATATTCTGCAGTCTCTTCTCCTCTGGTGAAATACTCAAAGGACTTTTTGGACATTTAGTCGCCCCTAAAATCCTTTGAGATTTTTCTATCTTACATCACTATGCAAGTAATGAGCGCGCACACACAGGCTTGTAGATGACAAACAGATTGAGCATTTACATGGCTAATAGGTTGTAACATTTTCCTATTTAAAGGATTATATAAAGTGTTCCACCCATCTTCATTCCAACTTAAATTCCAATCAGATCAGCTCTTTCATTTGGACATTGGAGATATTAATGATGTTGCAGTAATATAAAAAAAAAGTGAATAACAAATATGCAGTTGTTTTTAATGTCAATTTAAATAATAATAATAATAATAATAATAATAATAATAATAATCCAAGCTTGTTTAGAGTTGATGTAGGTATTCGTTTGAAAAAAGCCCAGTCAGAAACTTTGTGAACAGACATGAATTGAAAATAGAGCAGAAGTTCATGGAGAGAAGAGCACGACCCTGCAATGACAACGTCGTGGCACAGAAGTCAACGTATTCTCCACTTTCACCCAACCCACAAGCTGCCCAATGACCTTCGCAGGACCCGGTTATTACTGAATGTGCTATTTGTAGGCAGATTGTTTAAGCCATGTCAGCTGGCCGAAATAATGTCATCACCTGAACAAGCAGGACTCCGCCAGGAGGTGGGGGATTAGCCTGCGAGTTGGCTGCTTTGCGTCTTGCCTGCTGAAGGGCAGATGGAAATTACTTGGGAAAACAATCTTTTTATCACCAATGTCAATATTAATATTAATCTTCCAGGGTGCAAATTCTGTGAGCGAAAGCCAGCATATCTTCCAGGAAACAGGAAAAAAAAAAAAAACCTTAAACATGCATCCGCAGAAAGACAAACACATAAATGTACACACAGTCTGTGCACATTGGAGACAAGGTCAGTGAGGGATGCACTTTAAACCTGTGGGGGTGCTGTCTCTCAGCTACAGTTTCAGGTATAAGACAGGTGTCACATGAGAGCTGTTAATAAGATCCTAAAAAGGAAGCATTTACACCATCTGTTATAATTTGTTATATCATCACGGAGTAACATACATACGTATGTTACATAATCCAGCTGACGTTGGCCTTGTTTGACCATTACATTGGAGACCAAGTTGTTGTTGGTCTTGCGGTTGCGCCCATATTGTACAGGTTCACCACAGTGGATCCATCACAGATCCACATTGGGATTTGACACCAGTTTTACGCCAGATGCCCTTCCTGCAGATGCAACTCCAGTTTCACCGGGAGAAACACACATAGCCCATGGTCTTCTGAAGAGGTCTTCCGAAGAGGTCTCCCAAACGAGGACCCACTCTGCTTAGTGTGACAGAGGCCAGCAGGAGTCGCTGTGCATGTGGTAGTCAATAGACCTAGTGAATGGGAGGAGACAAATACACACCACAAAGCAGAGAGAGAGTACAGCCGCTACATTAGTTTTTGCGATCCGACGGGCTCAGGCTTACACAGAGACTAAGCATTCAACACAAAACAAAAACTATTTCATTCATTCATTCATTTTCTACTGCTTATCCAGGTTTGTGTCAAAGTGGCAGGAGACTGAGCAGCTCATCCCACACTTCCCTATCCTTGGCCAAGTCATCTAACTCTTCCTGGGGATCCCAAGGCATTCCCAAGCCATCTGGAAAATATAATCCCTCCAGTGTGTCCTGGGTCTTCCCCATGGCCTCCTCCCAATTGGATGTGCCTGGAAGACCTCCCCCTCCCTGGATCGCCACCTTATTGTGGTGGAGGGGTTTGTGTGATCCTGAGAGCTGTGTTGTCTTGAGCATTAGCTTCTGGTAGGGCCACCATTGGCAAATTGCACCCTATTCCTAAGCAGCTGTAGCACATTAACATTACCTGAACCAATATAGTGCAGGCTCCACCGTTAAAAGCTTATGGTCTTACTCACCTCTTTCTGTTTGCAGCTTGCCACCCCAAGCTCCCTCCACCACACCACCACCACCAGTTGGCCCCTGTCTGCCACAAGGAATGGGCTCTGCCCCCCGCCTCCTTCATTGGCGGGATCTGAGAGACACTCTGGTCATTCCACTGCCACTGCGACGGGGACTGAAGCCAAACCGAACACTGAATTTTATAGAAAATTATTGTAATAAACTCCTTTTCTCTAAGCAGCTGAGTCTTCTGGTAGAACTATTGCATCTGGTGGAAGCTACAAATGAGGCTTCCTTCATACTGAGTGTAAAATAGGGCCCTAAGAATCCATGTTGGTCTTATAACCTTTTGTTACATTGTACAGTATTTTCCAGCCCTTGATTCATTGCAAAAACTTTCTTTGCCAGGTGTGACTTTGCTAAGCTGATTGAATGGGATCCAAACAAACGGACTCAGCTGAATCTGTTATGTAGTGATTACAGTCCTGTGCCAGGTGCACTCCCCAGCCTCCTGCACAGTGCTAAGCTCTCAGTTATTGGAATGAAACATTAAAGCATGAAGTGAGAAAACAAAGACGGAGCAGAAACATTGTTTAGGCATGTTACATTGATCCCTTCAAGAGCTGGGAAAGAAGCGCTTCAGCAGAACTACTGGGAAATATCTTTTGGATATCTGGGGACAAACTGTAATCTGTCCTTGCTGCTGTCTTCATCTGGGATTGTGTATACTTGAGGTAATGCTGGCATGAAGGAGTATAAAAAAACATGTTCTTCCAAATAATGCATGCATCTGATCAGCCGTTGGCTGTTGTTTAGTGACAGGGAAGTGGCATTATCTTGAACTTTTTGCGGCAGTTGGTACAAACTCAAAGAAAGGAAACAAGAGGTGAGAATGTTGGTAGATGTAAGATGAAAGGATACATAATCAGGCCTGAGTCATCTTCCTCCTCCGCATCTGTGGCATGATTAAGTTACAATCAATTCTGTCTTCTGGAGCATGTTAAAATGCCTTTTCCCAAAATTAGGAATTCAGCTGAAAACCAGTCAACCTTCAGCTGTCAAGACGGGTCAGACCATGTCCTGACTCAGAGCTGGTTCTGTCCGTTCTAATGTGCATCACCAACAGATGTGGTTACTCACAGTGTCAGTCACTATGACCCCTTCCAAAACATATTTCTGCCCCCTGGATCCGTATCAGTCTGGATTGTTCAATACAGATTAGTGGACATCAACTTGGAGATGTCAGGATTAGACACATCTGACCATGATTAAGATGAAAGAGTGGGTTGTCCATGAATTGAAAGACCCTGATTGTTATGTTAACTACAACCATAAAGTGTACAACCCAGTATAGAACTGGGAAAAGGTGGAGCAAAAATAAGTAAATAAAAAAATGAGGGGGGCAGGCATTCTCTGAAACTGCAGATTCCATATAGGATTGAAATCAGGGCACTGAGCCATGGTGGCATACAAGCGTCTGCAAGTTTTCATGTCAGCAAGAACTGTTTCAAGATATTGTTTAAAACGACAGAAGTGACTATATCCCCCCCCATAAAAGTCATATATACATTTATGCATGTATGTCCGCCTATGACTTGCCTGAGGCCTACCAACATTAATTGTGGCACACACACCCCCCCCCTCCCCCCAACACACACATACAAAATTACCCACATACAACCCCATGTATCTGTGTATGTTCGCTCATGACTGGCTCATTGCTTAGCAACAGTAACAGTGTCAACTGACTCATTCTGAAGAAAGTCATGTGTGGTGTCCAGAAGGAAAAGGTGTGTGTGGGTCTTTCAAAAAAGAGAACACTTTGCTGGAAAAAAACACCAAACTTTATTACACGCCAAGGAACAACCATGCGGTCTCGCTCACTCTCACCAACAACTGCACTTGCATGCAGTAAACCAGCCTTTTTATATATAAGGCAGTAGAGCCCCCTGCCGGTCTCTAACAGGCACCACAGCATGGAAAAAGGAATGTCGAAATTTAAAAATAAAGCTTCTGGTTCGACATCATTATTTGAATCAACTTTCTAGATTCAACAGTCAAATTTGGCATTACAGCCATGACAGAAATATGAATAATTATATTCGTCCATATATTTATAGATGAAAGGACATATTCAAACTGACATATACAACAGTTTGGATTTCTTTGGTCTTTTCTTCAAACCTGGACAGTGGATGAGTTTATGGAGGACACCTTGAGTCCTTCTTCCACTCAGTGCAACAGGGCGCACAGCATAATGCAACTGTCTTTTGAGTTTCCATCCGAGGCAGTTACAGTTTTCATGTCCAGCACCTAAATCCTTTAAACTGCAAATAGAATTCTTCTCATCTGTCTACCCATAGGTGTGTTGGTCTCAAAATGAGATGTGATCAAGCGCACATTGGTGCTTCGGTATTCTGTGGAGGCAAAAATAGAAAATTCTGGTCTTAAGACAAGCACAGTGTGTCTGTTGTATTTAAAGAGCACAATACTCAGATGCACCTTGCATAAGTGGGTTCACAATGGGTGTGCATATACTCTGTTGGTGTACGTAATAAAACTGAATGACAATTGAACAAAATAGAAGTCTGCATCAGTGGCGATTGCTCTAAGACTGCAAGGGAAGCTCAGCTTCCCCTAAAATTTCAAAAAATAAGTGATCAAATATATACTGTTGTGTGTACATGTCATTGACTAAATATGCGCTACAACGCGCTCAACTTTTGTTCAGAATCAGCTTCTTAT
>CABFOU010344216.1:1564-14672 GCA_900660325.1 Opsanus beta | reverse complement strand
TGTCTGATTTTGAGAAGTGAGAGAGTAGAGAATGGGTGGGGGGGGGGGGGGGTTGTGTTTTTTTTTTTATAATCTGAGGTAAAATTACAGCATGGGGTGGTATTTCCATCACAGAAGTTTCAAACAAGCTGTCAGTCCAAAATGATTCTTAAATTAGGTGACTGTATACAGCCCCTTTGGATCTTACACATTTTAATTGGTTTATACCGTTTCAAATACAAAAGGTAATTCAGCCTTCTCGATTATTAAAATTTCTAAAAATATCTTCCTCAAACTCAAAGCAAATCTTTCCAACTTGATATAAATTAAATTTTGTTGAAAGAAAATCCTTTTCTCTGCTCCACTTCGCTATGAAGCTAAGAGCTAAGAAAAACTCTTGTTGTCCATAACTTTTTTTTTTTTTTATATATAAACACTAAGGCAAGCAGATTGTGGTATTAAGAACAACATGAATAGTACTAAAATGAACACAGCGGTTATTTATAAAATGAAATGTTTTTTTTATCCTTTCAGCTTTGACAATTTTCTGACATCTGCACCAATTGTGCCTTAAAATGTGAGACACCTTCAACTTTTTTTTTTTTTTTTTCCCTTGCAACTTTGGTTCAGCTCTCCTGTATTCTCCTCTGACAGGAGGAGTGGTGTCATTTAACCATGGTTCAGCTTTAGGTTTGGAATGTACACTTCTAAATGAAGTGAGAATATCCAGCTTGTTTTGGCAAGTGGAATGTAATGGAGAGCAGGCCTTCTTGTTCAGGCCGTGACATGCGTCAGTGACTCATTAAAATCTAAAATTCCCACAATGGAAACATCCGCTGTCACATCATTAAAATCCGTTAAAAAGCCCTCGATGTGGCAACCACTCAGTTGCCAGGTTTGCCTACATTCTAAGGCTGGTGAGTACATTCACAAAATACTGTAGATTGTCAGTTGGCGACTTGAAGAACTTGTATTACTTAATTTGCTTGTCAATCACTTCGGCGCATATGCAGTGCTTTGACTGCTGGTTTTCCCTCCAACGCAATTTTCTGTGGAGTAACCTTTTTGAATCGGCTTGTTTTTATTATATTATTTTATTGAATGGGAGGTCAGCTGACAGCAGCATGATCTAAACTTGCATGAATTTATGTGAATCCTTCTGACTCTGGGCGTGATCCTCGAACATCAGATCCAAGTCTGTTTCCCAAAGTTGTGCTGTGCGCATGTGACTTCAGGCGACGCGTATATCTGCATCAGGGATGAGTTTTACATTGTTCATTTGACCGCAGTTTATTAAAACTCCTTTTAAAGGAGGCAGTACTTGGAGCTTCAACCACTTCAGCATGCAAGTTATTCCAATGATTCACTGATCTGCGGATAAGCAAATACTTCCTCAGATTCCGTCTTGTATATTCCTTATATGTGTTGTATTGGCGGCCTCCTGTGTCACTACGTATAATTCTGATGAAATCAGTCACTCGTGTATCATGCGTTCCCTGTTAAGGTCTTATAAAGCTCAAACATGTCACCTTTCAACCTGTGTTAATTAAGTTTTGTCAGGTTGAAGCGTCTCGATCTTTCCTCATACGTGAGATCTTTCATACCAGGGATGAGTTCAGTTGTCTGATGTTCCACATTTTCTATTATTGTAATATCCTTCTTCAGGTGAGGAGCCCACACCTGGTTGGCATACTCCACATGAGGTCAGAGAGGTGCCTTGTAGAGCAGAAGAAAACTTTCATCATCCAAGAATGCAAAGGTCCTCCTTATAACCCCCATTACTGAGTTTAAAAACTCCACATCAGTCCGAGCTTTCATAGACGGTAGCACACATCACAATCTGACATCTGTTTTGACTTCTATCAACATGACAAAAGTTGAAAATTGCCCTCCACTTACTCCTGCCTTCCAGACAGAGAGCTTGTTAAATACAAGAGATGACATTACAGTAATATTTGATTTAAATAATAATAATTTTTTTTTAAACGGACTTACCCTTCTGTCGGCATTACTATTGGAATGACTGTTCTCGTGAGAGGACAAAACCCAGCAGCAGCATTCAATATCTCAGTGGAAACGCTGGAATTTCGCAGCTGTATTTTATCGACATTCTGAAAATTGAGCAAAACCTTTGTGCTAATTTGTAATGGAAATCCAGCTTGTCACTCACACACACTATTAACCTCATCTATTGGATGAGATGAATAATCGACGTATTTAAAAATCACGGACGTTAAGTGCTGTAAGCTGTTCAGGTTAACCTTCACTGTGTTCTTATTACTCTGTTAGGCTAATGTAGTTCAACCATGGGAATACTTTAAAACTCACCGTTTGCATCGTTAACCACCAGTTAGCAGCACAATTTAATGCAAAGATGTCTGCTGGCGCAGTGGATTTCTGAGCTTTACCTTGAAATCTAAAGTTATTAATTAATACCCCTACCTCAGTTAGTCCATAGATAGCGTCTTGTTTTGCATTCAGCTTGTGAGGGTCACATCAATTCAAAGCTTTGAAGAGCTCTTCCAACGTTCCAAAGAGTGCTTCGCGCCACAACCGTGGCAGGAAAAACCACCAGTCAGCAGCACAGTTTAAAGCACAGATGTCTGTTACCACAGTGGATTACCGAAATCGGCGATGGTAATCCATGGGAGACACGTTGACTCGACGGGAGACATGTCACTTTGATATCTAATGTTGTCTATTGATAACTGGGTATCGCATCTTGCTACCTAAAATCTCCATTATGGATGATCCGTGCTTGTCTGTAGATTCCATAGCATGAAGCGGTTGAGGGTCTACGACCCTCCCGGATGGTATGCTAATCCAACACAGGCTATACTTTCCCAGCTATTTACAGCTTGGTAGACTGAGACAGTGCAGATGAAGTGTCTTGTCTTTCTTGTCTTGTGGGATTCGAACCCAGATCCAAAAATTGGCAGGCCAGCTCCTTATCCATTGAGCTACCTACTCAAAGAAGACAAACATTATAATCTGTTATATTTTATAAACCGTGGCCAGCTGTGGTTTTACAGTCAGTCATTTGATTCCAGAGGCTGCATCAGGTCATGTTCAATCTGGCTGTCTCTGAGAACCGGTCTTGTGGTTTGAAGATAACTGTGGAAACCACAAGGCGGATGTTTTATCAAAGCATAATTCGTGTTAATCATCTTACTCAGCTTGTGAATAAAGTTTCACCGTGGAAACTGATTAGAAATCTGTTGCTTTGGGTGCAAGAGGCAGACAAGGTTAATTTATTGGATGAGAGCGTTGTTGTAACCCTCTCTTTAGCCTGTTTCTTTATTGGTCTATTTTAAATCCCCCTGGAAATAGGAGTTAATTAAGAGCACCACCAGAAAAGAAATCCAAGGCTAGACACAAGCTTTTATTTTACTCTGAAAAATCAGAAATGCATTTGCACCCAAACACGGTTTCTCGCCAATAGGTTTTTTTTTTTGAAAGGTCTGCCTTGGACACTGTGCTGTGTAATTCATTTGCATGGGGCAATATTATTAAAAGGTAAACAGAATAGAATCTCTTTGTGAGCTTAAACCTGCTTCTAATTAACAAAGAGCGAATTTGAAACAGTCATTAGTTTATGAAAGGGAGCCTGTTAATGAAGTGTGTGAACAGAATGAAAGAAAGAAACACACGGCCCTCTCTGCTGGAGAAAGGTTAATGACTGCAAGGAGCAGACCAGGATTCTGCTTTACTCTCACTGTTTGAGGGTCTTGATCCTTAGGATTTTTTTTGTTGTTGTTCGCAATATGCCATATGATTTGATTTTTTTTTTAATTTTATTATTATTATTAATTTTATTTTTTTAATCCTTCATTATGCTCAGTTACTACCATCTTAATGTGGAAATCATGGATTTAAATTACACTTGTTGTATGACCATTTCAATATGGAATAGATAGATGATAAAAGTAGTAAGTCCTATATAGACCCAGTCTATACAGTCCCAGGGTTGCCTGTCTTTATTCCTGGTTTCCGGATCAGAGTCGGGCTGTACAATATTGAGGGGGGGACCTGACTGTGATATTGCAGTATGTACTGTGATGTGAAAAAATACAGGAATTTTCACATATACAACTTAAGCAGCCTTATTTGGAAAGAATGACTCGTTATGCAATTAGAATCATTTTGCAGTGGAGTGTATCTGCACAGAAAATAACACTAGAAACTAAAAAAACAAAAAAACAAGTTGGAAGACTCTCCAAGGAACTATGAACGTTACCTGTTTTTAATCAACATCATTGTTTCTGTACCTGATCTAATTCCATACAAGTCACATTGATAGTGTTTTTGAACCATTTATATGTTTTTTCATCCATTTCATTAATTTTCATTACTTTTCTGCCCAAAGAGATCATATCCTAAGGTCTGCTGCTCCCCCACGGAGACAAGCTCCTTTCAGAGTCCAATACAACACAAAGGAGACTTACGATTGTTCCGTTCTGACATTTCACAATAAAAGTCCTCCACATAAATGCTGCTGATAAGCATGAATTTAAATCAACTAAGCGCATTTTGCTGAGAGACAAAGCAAAAACCTAGATTTCGGTTTCATAGTTTTGAGGTCAGTTTTGTGTGGTGGCTGGCACATACGGTCACATTTCCAGGAACTTCCTTCCTTACAATTTAATACTGATAGGCACAGGCAACAACTGAATGTTTGTAATAACGTGTGGTTAATCTGACATTCACCTTCTGCATGCCGCGACAATAAGCAATAAAAAAATCCTTCTTGTATGCAAGCACCCTCAAACTGGAATAAATGATGACATGTTATATCACATTGATAGACGTCGTAGACGATGAGAATGGAGAGAGTTTTTTGTCTTTAATCAACCAGCAAATATGTTGTTGGGTGACATGTTTGATTTAACTTGCTTTAGTTGACATTGCACGTCCCGTCGTGTGACTGTTGCACACATTGTGTTGACATTGCTGAAATTATATTTTGTACATCGCTAGATGAGAGTCTACTGACTCCCTCTGGATGGGATGCTGGTCCATCACAGGTTACTTCCACAGCCAAGGCTGGTACCTATGTATAGTTGGGGTAACTAGGACAAGACAGATGAAGTATCTTGTCCAAGGACACAGACAAGCAGTGTGACCGGGAATCAAACAGAGTTCTACATAGTGGTACCCTAACTATTATACCACTAACCTACGTGCTCTGCTATAGATAGATGATAGTGATAGAAAACTTTTGACAGTGCTGATGACTATATCCTAGCATGGTTGCATTAGTAATTTTTACATTTGACATGGAGTTCTGTGCACTTGTATCTTTTTAGATATGCTGAAGTATTTGCTCTATTGGCAGAGCACTTCTACCTTCACCAATGAGGTAATGCTTTCAGCTCAGTTTATTGACTTGTATGTTGTTTAGTTCAGTTGGTAGCAAGATGTTTCTAAAAGTTATGAATTTTTAAATAAATCTTCATAGCGAGGTAGGCACTGGGTCAAAGAAGAGTTGATTCAAATTTGAATCAGAGGTGCAGCCAGATAATCATTAGTTACATGTCTTCCATTTTATTTGTACTTTTGCAAAACACTGCTTCCATATATACTTCACTTCCATTAAGGTTTGACACAAAGAGGCCTGTTTGACCTTGGTGGAGGCATTCACTCTCTGTGTCTTGTTCACAAATTTTTGAAAAGAAATGTGAGGCAACGATTGAGCTTCCATTAGTATAAAACTACTCTAAAGTAGGTCCGAGTCACGCTATTTGTCTGTGTCCTCTGACAAGACACGTCATCTGCATTGCCTCAGTCCACCCAGGTGAAAACAGGTACTGTCCTTGGCTGGAGAAGTAACTTGAGTTGAACTGGCGTCGTGGCTCGGGGGGAGTTGGAGACTCTTATCTGCTTCAGACTATGCAATCCGGAGATGAGCATCGGGCCTCAGGACCTATATACAGCTTACTTCTTCCAAACTGGGCCTTTACTGAACAAGGGTTTTCTGTCCCAGTGTATATATATATTGACTCTGTATCAAACATCAGCTGAAACAAGTGCTAATCCACAACTACTGATTAAAACCGTTTATCAAACCTGTGTAGAAGAGGTTGAGATCATTATTCTTTGTGTGATCGCATGAGGTTGTTACATATATAGAATCCCTTTTTAACTCTTTATTTTTTTTTTTATTATATATAAATCAAATGCAAGCTATAAAACTGTACAAACCCTAATCGCTGACCGCATATGGGCAATCTAATGTGGTTCACTCAAGTGTGGCTAATACCGATAGCAAAAATGAGGTAAAACTGCGACTAACGTTAATATTCTCCCTTAAATACGTCGGCATCTGTAGCATAGCTTAATGAGGTGGCAATAATTTGACACACAAGTTCCTTTGAGTTCACTGTATTTTCTTGTATATGCAAATTTATTTTTAGCTAAATGGGTTGGTTTTTTTTTAAGTGGAAGTTTCATTATGAAACCTGACAGAGTAATAGCAAAAATAAATCCTTTAATGAATCTTAGAGATAGAAAATTCCTCATCTAACAACCAACATGCCTCTACAAAACACTGCAAGAGACGAACTGAAGTAAACACCCCGGCTCCCCAGTTGTCGTCTCCTTATTCTTGGGCTGCTGATATGACGGCGGAGATTGTAAAGAGCTCTCTGAGGAAAAACAAAACCGAATCATTAAGTGTTGGTAAGACCCAGGGGATGTTTAGGTTTAGAGCTGCACGTGAATGCTGGCTTTCTGAGGGATGTTTTTGCTGTCACCTGGAGAGACTAATTTAGTCACCAAGGAGGAGAAACATAGGACCTTTTTAGTGATGAGACTTTTTGATGTTTTCCTGGTGGCAAGCAAGGTACTGCAATTAACATGCATAAGAAAGCTCGATCATTATTCCAACTCAACCTATTCCCCCTTGCACTGCATTAATTCTACATTGCTTATTAAGTTGTTCCAGTCGCTATTTTTAATGAATGCTCACTGTCAAAACTTTACTCATTTGACTCCACCATACAGTCGAAAGTCATAATGATTGATTTTAATTGCGCTTGACTATAAGAGATGAAAGCGAAAGCGACGTATTGAGTTTTCATCTGTTATTTCAAACTCTCTCGAGCCATTGCGGTGCATTTGTTATTAGAATGGCAACTGATTATGGCTAGGTGCCACAGGCCAAAGGGAGGATTTTAGCTCTGCAGGTCAGTTCCACAAAATTTGCATATTGATGAAATCTATGATACAATTTTATGAAATAAAACTATCATTTATCTCAGTTATCTTTAGGTTGCTGCATGATGGCGCGACTTGTTAGCATGTTTGTGTCTGAGCAAGGAGGTGCCCAGTTCAAGCCCACCCACTCCCTATTCTCCATGTACATTTGAAGTTGCCAGGAAGGACATCTGGACATTTTTACTACCTCAGAGGTGGCGCTGATAAAATGCATGTCTTCTGCTTTCCTTCCATTGGGGAACATTGCCACCATTAGCCATGTCATTAGCTACACATGTTTTGAACTTAACTTTTTTAATAGCAAACTGGACTGATTTAAAAATTGGCATTTCCACATGCAGTTGCGTTGCCGAAGACATGTGCTACTCTAACTAGCGCATCTTAAAGCTCATACTTGAGTGTGGGACATTAATGAATTGTTGCACAATGCTGTAAATTCCAACACTGATGTTATTAGCATGATTTTCTCGCCTTCTGTGGCAACGGTCTTCGCTCTGCTCTTCATTCATTGGCTGTGGATGTGAAGGACAGCTTGGTGTAAGGTCAAGTTGCAACAATTTAACACTTACATACTGCACATTACAATTAGTTGTGTAAGACTGTCACAGTGGGCCATATATCTAATAATGGAGATGATGCACATAAAATGTCTTATGGCAGTAATAGGAGCTGTATTATTTCATATGCATATGGAAATATCAAATTTAAAAATTTGACATTTTTTTATCTGTTCTCAGTCGGAAGTGATAGTCTGCTTTAAGAAAAGAGATGCACACTTCATTTGAAGAGAACCTCTTCAAATGAAGTGTTTGAAGCTTATCAAAGAAAATTGAGGACAAGGTTTTCATGCTTGAAGATTTTCTTGAAATTTTATCCAAACCTCTTCTTGGTGTATCTCATGAATTATTTTCCTAAGTTGCGTAATCAAGCCATCAGCACCGCACTGTGACTATAGAGGGTATGTACGTGACGTCGTCAAACCCGGAAGCCAGCAGTATACCAGCATGCTGGATGATAAACACAGCGACAGCAGCTGTGTTTGCTCGTCCATAAACTGCGTTGTCAGCTCTCACAAGGTGGACAACGGGACAGTCCACACGCGAGAACAGGAATCACAGTTTTAGACTCGAACAGAAAAAATGTCATGAATCAAGCAGTTTTAGACTTTTTTCAGCCTGTCGGAGCTCTGTGAGGCTGTTTAATTAACTATGGTTAAAGCTGCACCAGCGTTTTGTGAACAAACGGCAGTAAACACACAAACTCCCGCATTTGTGACAAAACAATGACAGTCATTAAAGCAAATTACTTTGGTATGAAAAGTATTTAACATGTATTTTGTCTGCATGTCTTGCTAAGCAGGAGCAACAACATAAGCTAACCCTTGCGCTGTGGATGCGCGTCATTTTCCTTACCGCCATTCAAAAAAACAAAACTGTGTACAAAGCAACTCACCTTTGCTATTCACGGACTCCGCAACGAAGTGTTTGTATCCCTGACGAATTAGTTGTAGATGTCCAGATACTGAATATCAGGGACATATTCACATGCCTGCAGCTCCGAAAACCTCCACACAATGTTCGTCATATACCTGTCTGTCGCGGACTTCGCCACAAAAAAGGATTTTGCTCTTAGGTTGCAAAATTTTGGAAAGTTCGACTGCTGTAAACAATTGATTTCTTTAAGCCATTTCCCATCCAGCATGAAGGTATACTGTGTCAGGGCGTGGTTTGATGACATCAGTGCATACCCTCTGTTGAGACATTGTTGCAAGTTACCGATGAAAAGCAACACTTTTATATAGACTGTTTTTTTTCCTTCTCGCCATGGTTTTTCAGGCTGGCTTGTGGCTGAGACCACACGCACTCTCACACTGCCTGTCATGCTGACACTGTCTTCCTGTCTCTTTCACAAGAACACACTTAAAAATTTGACATCTCGGGCTTGAGGCTGCGGGGTTTCTCTTGCAACTTGGCCCACCTTCTTATCAACCTCATACAAGACCAAAATAGACACCATAATTCATTCCAGTAAGAATGTAAATAAAGAACAAAAGTTGCTTGTTCTACATGTATCAGAGGGCCTCTTTGGGCATAGGGGTTTCTTAAAAGGGATCTTACTTCAGGCATGACCCGGGCCATTTCTCTCCACTTCATTTTCTAAAGCAACAGTACAGGGCAATGTGCCACAGTCTCGGCACTGGCCTTATCTCACATTGGCAGACTCCGGGTCTCCCCATAGTCTGGATTTCCATCTGACAATAAGCTCCTGTTGCCTGGCCATTCCTCTCATCTGCATGGTCATCTCCTCTTTCAATCCCCCTCAAACTAATTGACTTTAATTTGTCTTTTCTGCCCTCCTACATTGTAGTGTACCTTCTGAATTCATCAGTCGTAACAAGTGTCAATTAAAAAGACATCAGCCAATAAAATCTGTGAACAACTGAAGCTAATTAATATCAGAGGTTTATGGTGTGTGATGGAGGTCCCAGCATGGCTTTTAGCACTCTATAACCATTTGGCCATGCAGTTTGAATGCAGTTTTGGAAGTTGAGACTAATGAAGCTTGTCAGCTAGAATTAAGCCAGACTGTGAAATGGCCTCATCAGGTACATTATCTTATCACAATCACAGCATTAGCATCTTCATTTGGACACACTCACTCGCCTTTTGTGAGTGGCATCAAAGTGAAAGGACACAAAATTAATTATAAGAATATGAAGGAAAACCTACTTGAATGTGCATGAAGCATCACTCGGAATAAGTCTGCTGAGTACTGATATGTGATTTTCGTGGCAATATGTAGTTACTTTTTGTCATTTTTTTTTTTGTTTTGTTTTGCGTTCATTGAGTTTTTTGTCAGATTGTCAAGCTACAGCTAGACTGTCAGAGTTGATCATAATTGTGGTTGACTTTTGCAAAACAAAATAATAATTTAAAATTTCAGTCATCACTTAATTTTAATCATCTATAAGGTATCAGCTAGGTTTTACTCAAAGTCCAACAGATTATTCTACTTACTGTTATAGGTTCTTCTGAGGAATACAGTTAGAAATGTGTGGGGTTAAATTGTGTGCAAATTTAAAAATTATTAATAAATAACAGTGAACCGTAAACCAAGGCACACTGATGCGCCTGGAATCCCTCACCAGTAATTTGTCACCGGGGCAACTAGTCCCCACTGAAATCCTATCAAATTTTGATCAAAATTGCTCAAAACACTCTCATAGTCATATCAAATTATATTTTGGGCTAGTTCAATTCAAAGGTTAAACAAAAGTCAAAAATACCTCAAACTGAAGTATGATTGAACATAGTCATTTCAAGGCAGAATATAGGCCAGTTCAGTCTGTTGAATCCTTCAAAAGTTGAAGGAATTTTAAATTTAAAACTCGCTGTGTTGGTAACCTAACCATGCTACTACATTGGGATCTTTCTACCACTGTACTGTATACCCCATTTTGGGTAGGGAGATTTAAAAAAGAAAGTTGGGGGGTACTTGTCAGTAAAGTCTATGGTGGCGGGGGGTTATGTTGGTCTTTAGAGACCCTTGGTGAAACCAAATTATCCTATTATCTTATTATTCATTAAGATAAAACGCTTAGCTAAATATAAATACTAGAAAAAAGATGAGCGTTTCAGTTTGATTTTAAAACCTCTACCAAAATTTATGTCTCTAATATCAACTGGTAAACTGTTCCATGAAGTTGGAGCACAGTAAATATTATACAACCTGCTGACTACTTTGTCATGTTAGGAACACACAGAAGACCAATGCTCTGAGGCAGCAGGGCATCCATCCATCCCAGGAGAAAAGCCTATGCGTGGCTTTATTTTGAATGGAGAATCCGGATCACAAACAGTGGGCCCATGTGGCTATGGTGAACCATGACTACTGGTGAGACCCTCCTGCTGCAGCTTTTTTTCTGTCTTCACAGCTACTATGTGGTGCTTCCATATCTCTGCCTCTTCCACCATTGAGGACCTGAACCATTGCTCTGTTGACCTGCCCTCTGCCATTGTTCCCAGTGTTCCCCCTCAAAGTCCCCACCATACATTGCCAGAAGAGGCAATCTCCTACTTATGACGCAGGTCATTTCCCAGGAGTGAGAACAAGGACAAAGGTTTGAATTTTAACTCCCAGCCAGGCAGATGATGGCACATGAGGTACAAGAAGTTCCACAAGATTTTGCATTTATGGTGAATCATTAAGATATTAAGGTAAGACTAGGGTTGTCTGAAAAGTTCTACCTTCTACGTGATTATTTCAATAACGAGCAAGTTACTAAAGTTAATTGCGTATCTGCTTAAAGCTTGGAATGTTCTCTGTCAGGCAGTGTCATTTGGAACCCTGGACACTGGTTATTAATAGATTACAATAGTAACCAAGTAAAAGGATATCAATGATGTGAATGTGGGCTAATTTCAAAAGAAAGCTAAGATGACAAGAGACAAAGAGTCTGAATATCAAAGAAACTTACACACTGATGAATTTTTGTGGACATGTATTATCGCTTATCATATAAAACAATTTAGCCACTATAATGGCAAAAATAATAAAGTGCACAGTTCTTTTTCAAGCGCTGGGCCCCAAATCCGTTTGTATCCGTGTCTGTCCTTACCTACATGATGAGAAAGGAAGAGAATCCACTTTGCAAAATCAAAATCACAGGAATCTTTCACAGTAGATGCTCCTACATGAATTCATATCCCTTTGTGGAGTGGTCACCTGGCACCTGTGCTTCCTTGCATCAGAATGAGCTCCAACTAGCAGTTTACCAAAAATCTGACCTATGGACAGGTCACAGTACATTCACATAGGTCATTCCATTCATACATTGCCAATATGGATTTATATCCATCTTCTAATTTAGTGTGAAATATCACCCAGCATGAATATAATCCATAGCTCAAATCACATTTCCAATTGGTTCCATTGTACAACAAAATATGGTTTCAAATCATATTCGGTATAACATTTTAGTGAGCTAAGTGTGGCAAGTTAACTATACTTCAGCATAATTACTCTAAATACTTCAACCTAACCATGTTTTAAGGTTTTTTACATATCGTTTTATTACATATCACATAAGGCATGTGACAGTTTACATTCTGTGAACTTCTGAAGATGCATAAAAACACAGGATGCACAAATTAAAAGAATTTTCATGGTACACAGGCACTTTTTTTGTGTTTTGCCAACCATGTGTTTCACATAGCCAAGTGCTAACATAGCTTGCGCCGGCCTATGGGGATTTACATGCACTTAGCTAAGCAACTAATGAATGTCTTCTCCACTCTATTGTTAATGACAAACTTAATTTAAACGTATAACAACCTCAGTACACTAACCGCTGAGTTCTCCCAGTTCCACCATCACCCGTGGCCCAGCACAGCGGAATTTTAGTGTCCTTTGCACAATTTCAGCAACCAAATATCTCAACCAGCAGCTAATGTTCTGTTGCCAGAGTGGCAGTGTGGCAGTCTGCCCTGTTGTCGATAAAGCCAACTGAGTAGCTACCCTGCCTCAGCTACCCTACCACCTGATTGCCTCACTTTTGTGTCAGTCACAGAACAGTGAATAAAATCTCATACCTTTCACAGTAAGATGTCACCATTAACTGGTCACATTTTAAACATGGTTGCACATCCAATATGTGAGTTATTGTTGGGGTTTGGATCTGTGGCTGGGTTTTTGAGTTGTCCCCGTCTCTTTTATGCCTTTGGTCACTTGTTCTGTCCGGTCCTGTCCTGTCTCCCCGTTGTCTGTGCCCTTCATGCGAGTCCCTGTCACCTGTGTGTGTGTGTGTGTGTGTGTGTGTGTGTGTGTGTGTGTGTGTGTGTGTGGGTGTGTGTGTGTGTGGGGGGGGTCTCTGCATGGGGCGGGTCGCCTCGTACTGGTGGAGAGAGCGGGCGCG
>CABFOU010343878.1:0-10530 GCA_900660325.1 Opsanus beta | reverse complement strand
GGGTGGGGATCAGGGGGGCCCTGGCCTTTGTGGCAGTGGATGGCCCCCTTTTCCCCCCCCCCCCCCCCCCCATAGGGATGATAAGCACTCCACAAAATCTGAAAGCCAGAGGCTTGGTCATGTTCGCTCTCTGCTGTCACCCTCAAGATTCGTAAGTGCACACTTATGTACTGTAGGTTTCACAAACAGGTAGTTTTTCTTTCATATGGCACAGCAGCTCCGCAGCTGCAGGCAGAAAACATATGTTATCTCCAGAGAGAGGGTTTGTCTTGATGTGTGGAAAATAACTCCCAGAACAAGTCTTAAGTAAAGCAAATATTGGTTATGTGGTGCCACTTTCAAATACTGTTATCATTATTTTTCACTCTTTTTAGCCCTCTGCATATCTCTCTCTGTCCATTTGTCTTTCCTTCTGTCTGTCTCTCTCTCTCATTTTTCTTTCCTTTTGGCATCCATGCTGCTACAATGCATTCTGCTGAAATTATGCTGCACTTTTCAAATGACAAATTGTATCAATGTTGCTTCGTATCATTTCCGTCCTGTCCGTATACATTTGGTTTGGCGAGTCTTTTATTTGTAAGTATAATTATTATAATATATAAGGTGTTTATGATTCTCTATATTTAAGATTTTCTGAAATGATTCTTTGATTAATCCATCAATATTTAGCATTTTTTAAACTATCGATTTTTTTAAAGCCAAAGTGTGTAGGATATAGTGTTATCTAGTGGTGAGGTTGCTGAATTCATTATGGCTTCTCCTCACATGATGTAGGTTTCCCTTCATATTTGCTATATATGATCCTCCATATCACAAAAATGAGGGTTCTCAAACTTGTTAATCTGGTTGAGCAACCAGTACAGTGTATAGGGGGGTGCTCATTGATTCCTCTTATTTTTTCTTCAGTATTTCTGCTGTGCTGCAAAATACAAAAGGCGGAGTCAGGGTGTACTCACACTAGGCACTCTAGGCTGGATCCAAGCACATTCTGCCCCCAAGAGTCCAGTTTGTTTGACCAGTTTGAGCACTCTTGTCCATGGCTGGATCCGGCCCACTAGTGCGTGTCTGGACCAACTTGCAGAGGTGGTCTGGGGTGCAGTCCAGCTTAACTCAGCCACAGTCATATGTAGTGTGATCACAAACAGTGCCGAAGCATGGAACTTGGATGACACGTCACTGAAGCGACTGTTCAATTACTGCTTATATTGTTATTACTGCTTGGAAAATAGTCTTCATTTAACAGTGTTTGTGTTAAAATGGGTCTGCTTTCTTACCTCATTAAACATGAACTGTCCTCAGCAATCAAAGCCGCGCAGTATTTCCTCATCTGTTGCCTTCATAAATGTCTCGTCATACGTGCAGTATGATTGGCTGATGTATCCCTTATTATATATTTTATTTGGATGGGACGTATGGGGGGTGAAGTAATTATTACGAGTTCCTCAGTAATTTTTGTCACATTCGAATGCGTCACTTTTACAGACTGCGCACATCCATGCTAGTATTCTTGCACCTTTTACCTTCTGTAAAATGAAAAATACAAATTTCTTCAGGTTATGTTAATCCTGTGTGAACATGCGTCTGTGAAAAAGGAGTTTTCTGTGGTTTATCTCAAGCATGGAGGCATGTAAAGATGGATTTGGAAAATGCACTGCATCTTTGGATCACCTGCTTTCTGAACCTTTGAGCTTCTCCCTTTTTTTTGCTCAGGATTGACACAGCAGATCTGAAATGGATCTACATATTGATTTGGCAGTTTTACACCTCCACCTTATATGGAGAATGGGCAAATGCAGTCTTGAACCAGTAACTTTCTGTTTTGGAAGCAAGTGCACTGACCACTTGGCCATCATGCTGCCCTGAATCACTTGCTTTGTCACGTGCAAAACAAAGCTGACATCACTGCAAGCAAATAAAAAATAAAATCCAAAGTTAGTGCAATGGTAATTCAAGTCAATTCATATGCATTATCCCAGTCCACCCAGCTGTCAATGGGTACTGGCCTTAGCTGGGGAAGTAACGTGTGATGGATTTGTGTCCCATCCAGGTGGAGTTGTAGACTCTCAACTGCTTCACACTATGGTATGTAGGGATAAGCACAGGCATCAGTAGGCCCTGGGGCTTATACAGGACTTAATTCAATAGTGGACAAGCAGAGGATTTGAGTTTTGGGTCAATGGCCTTATCATCTTGTGTAAATCCATGGCAAGATGCAGGGTTTCCTGTATGTAAAATTTTCATCAAATTATGGCTGCTTGGATAGGACAAACAGCTGTAAATGATATTTATTTCTTTACTTAAATTTTTGTGTGTGTGTTCAAAAATATGTTTTGTGACGAAACAGACCCAATGTACACGCTGTGTGAAAATGACGACAATTTTTATTTATTTATTTTAAAGGAGGCATCACTTCAATGGCTTTGGGGCATTTTGGGTTGCAAACATCAATATCTGTTTTGGCTGTTACTCTGCACTGAGAATTGGAATTTGCAAATAAAATCTTTGTAACATGAGTAAAACAGTTTTAAAAAATGATAAACTTCATGTGTGTTCCATTGAGGCAAATTTACAGCTTGTAACAGCTTTTTAAAGGAAGAATTCATTTCTACAGCTGGTCCCATGGGTTTGCAGCTTCAGTGTCTGCAATTAATCAAGGAGACAAAGACTTGCAGAGAACAATTAGCCCCCTGACCAGAAATAATATTTGATATGTGAGGCAAGGGGAACATGAGAAAATCTTATTCATTGACATGTTATTCTCCTGAAACTGCTGAATTATTCCTTTTTGCTCTATTGGCCCAGTGAATTTCATTGTATTTGTGACAATGTTCTTGTGCATTCCTGTCCAGACTGTTTACATATAGCAAGATGAATGCTTCTTTAAAGCACGTGGAAGATTCCAGAAGACTCTAGTAATTGAGGAAATTACTTATGAAAGCCTCTGAATAACTAACTGGCATAATTCTGGGTTAAATGAGGAACCTTTGGCTGTATTTAAAGTCCTAACTGAAGATCACGTACTGTCTTACCTTTAAGAGCAAGAAAATCATAATCTGAAGAATTAAGCCAAGCTTCAGGAGCAAAATTTTGGACCTTTACAAATCAGATTTCTCAATAATGCTGTGTGACCTGTATTCTCAAGGTGTTATTGATCATAAGCTTAAGCGTTCTACTTATCAACTTAGAAATAATGCAATTATTCTGAGTGGATACAATTGAGTCATTTGACATTTGACTGATACTGCACAGAGGTTGACTCACTTCTGTTGTATACTGAACATTTAGATGAAGGGCCCCATTTGGAACGCTATCCAGTCAAAATAGAGTCATTCTGGATCACTGTGTCCAGACGTATCGCTTATATAAATGTAATAAAATCAATCAAATTGATACATAGATTTATAGGTTTGCTTAATTACCATAACTGTTTTGTAAAAAACAGCTTATGTTGCCCCATGCAATTTAATTTCAGCAATGGACCCACATGTTGGAGTCAACCAGTTCATAATTGTTCTGTTTTTGTGACAGAAAAGGTTATCTGAACAAGAGGTCTGTGCTCTTTACTTCCACCTTTTCTTCAATGTCAGACCAGATTTAGGTGGAAGAGCGTCAACAATGGGGACTGCTAGCACCAGTGCCTTACAAAACAGCTATCATTATGGCTCAAATAAATATTTTTTTTCTTGGAACTTCATCTGAATACATGGGGCCGTCTTATATTTGCAGTTTAGTCTTTTACATGTCTTATACATTTATAATAGCAGTTTGTGACAAATAGTCATAAAATGAGTGTGGTGTATTGTATGGCTATTTTGTCGAGTGCACAAAGCAGCTCCTGTTGTCCCCCAGGAATTTTGTTTCAGCAATGGACCCACATTATTCTGTTTTCATTGCTATAACTGTCTCAAGATTGATTTTATCTCAATAAGAGAGCAGCAGAATCACAGCACATCATGCCCTTTTTACTTCCACCTTTTCTCTCCCTTGAACCAGATTCTGTCTCTGTAGGTGGGGATTCATGCAAGTTACAGAGTAACTTTTTATCCCGGTTTCTAAAAACTCTTTTTTTTTTTTAAATCTTCATAGTCTTTTCTCTTCTTCCTTCACAAGAAAATCTGAGGAAATTTTGGGCATTTACCTATGTTGTGAATTAACACGTAATTAATTTTTTTACCACAAATTAAAATTTTGGGGCATCACCTGCTGGACTAAGTGATTATAACAATGTTATTATGTCTACGTGAAATATTAGTCAGCAGTAAATAACAACTCAGTCTCTTATCTTCAGGTCAGAAAGTTCTGCGGGTCAAAATCCGATACCTGTGTTCAACATATAAACCACAGACAACCGCACATGTTTAAACATTTATTTAACTCAGTCAGGGGTTAAACAGAACAGGGCATATGACAGCAATGTATTCTGAGGATGGCAAGGAAGTTCAACAATGATTATTATAAAACGGTTGTGTAATATGGAGCTGTCTGCGGGAAATTTTAAGAATGAATTACTTCAAATTCTACAGGGAATTTATTTAGGTGTTTGTTAACGTGAGATATTAGTGATAAGGGTGAATAGATTTAAATAAAGCCACTCCTGCCAAATTCTGACAGAACCAGACAGTTTACTTTGTAGCAGCGTGGAAAGTCTCTGGGGTCCAGTGCCGACAGCCGCCTGCTTCCAGCTTTGCTGGTCCGTCCGTATCAACCAGCTCGCTTGATGGACCGTGACAGAGGGTTATGCCGGTCACCACACGACCTGGTTGCAGCTGGTTCACCAGGGGTAGCTTTCGGCAGTTCAGAGCTTGGTTGACTTTCTTAACGGCGGTTCGAATTGGTTCGCAGCTCAGGCTGACCCGGATGGATACACGTGCTGAGTGGTTGTTGTCTTGGCTTGTCAGAATAAAGGTTTAATGTGTTATTATCTATTTGCCAAAACCAAAAAGAAATGCGTCTTTTGTCGTCTGCTGGGCACTCAGGTCAAAAATCACTTGAGGCCAAAAACTTAACTTTGCAACAAAAATAGTTCAGTGAGGTAGATTTGGAGTTTCAAAAAAATGGTAGTTCACTTTGGAAGGTTGCTGGAGGAAGTAACGTTTGCCAGCAAACGTTAGCTTTACCAAAAGTTGAGATTAACCACTTGGAAGAACGAAAGAAAAGTAACTGTTGCGCCCAGAGACAAAGAAATAAAAAACCACGAACACGTGGTCAAAGAACAAAAACGAGACAACAGAGCGGTGACAAAGAAGAAGAAGAAGAAGGAAGAGAAGAATCCAAAAACGAGAGCAGGGCAAGAGAGAGCATTTCCCAAGGGACGTTCACTTTAAAGGGTCCTTAACTCCCCCCACAAGGATTATGGATAGTGGAGTCTTTGACCGCATTTCTTTTTCTTGAGCTGGCAGATAATTTAACATCTCATTCTTAAGTTTTCCCCCTTAAACCAATGCTGTCCTGTAGCAAACGAGTCTTTTTCTACAATCTGAGCACACTTGAAAGTACACATGATAAACATGATAAGAAAAAGTACATTTGATAAGATTTTCTAAATTCTAGCTACCTTTTAATATAAAATACTCAGCAACAATGTGGGTTAAAAATTCCATGCTTGATTGATTAAATCATCAACAACAACAAAAAATCTTTTTTTTTTTCTTCAACCAACAGCAAACCAGAAAGGCAAAACAGACAAAAGACATTGGATTCTTTTTCTTTCTTTTTGTTTAAAGGCTTGGAGTCAGATAAAAAGTGAGTCCGTGTCAATTCCAAACTTGTTTGCATGGGCGTCGCTGTTGTTCCATGTCTCTGATGGACCTGACACGTTATATAAGTATAAAAATGTGAATTTTATCATTCTGGGGTCGGTTTTGACCGGGGAAACTGTATTGTAATCCACTGGTGGTATGCAGTTCATTTTTGGAAAAGTTATTTGGACTTTAGCCATTTAAACAGAGTTTTGGGGTTAATGGGAATAGTTTGTTCAAGACAATGCAGGCTCCAAACGGCCAGACTTTTGGTCGCCATATGGGAGATGTTTGTTGATTCCATGAGCTCATAGGAGCTGTCACAGACCACCAGACTACTCAAAAGAATACTTTTTCGATGTCGTGAATTGATTAGAGGGTCCTTGGTATTTGGCATCCTGCTGTGTCTGGGGGTTTCAGAGGAACATCCTGCTATCACTTTGATATTCCACAGGCTTTGAAAGTGGGCCTGAATCCCACTTTGAAAAAGGGAGTTATGGCCGTCGGTCATGCGACTCATGAAATCTTAACATTTATCACATATTCTCGCGACACTTATCTGAAAAGTTTAGAGTCCTCGTACATTCAGGCCATTGTTTCTAGCCATTGAAATTATCAATTTTAATTTGTAAAATTTCCAGCAATAGTCTGTTCTTTTTTAATTACATTTCAGAGGAGGTTTTAGGCATGTAGAACACTTAAATTCCTGAAAAAAAGTCTGACTGAATGATTACATAGCTAATAGGTGTTAATATTTTTCTATCTAACAGGTTATTAAAGACTGCAGTACCATGTTATTCTGACTGAAGACCTGTTCACATCCATTTAGATTCAGGAGTTTATATTAGACCTTGTTCAGATTGTCAGCTCTCTGATTATTAGCATTAAGTTTCCATGAAGATGTAGCCACTGTCAGCCAATCACAAAGATGTGACAGAGTAAGCCACTGGTACAGTATGACATAGCGATCCATCACAAGCAAAGGACACGACATTGTCAGTGACAAAGGAATACTGCTGCTGAGAAGATAAGTCACTGAATCTGGGATTCCTTTGGCTGCTGGAGAAGCTGGAGGCAGACGATGACCTTGCACCACTGCTGTTGGCACTTGAAGCCCTTTGGCGGTAATTGCATGTCAAGCAGCAGATTTGGGCTTTGACAAATTAATCCAGGTGTTTACAGTGTCAGTCAGGGACCTGTAATAAAACGCACTCTGACCTTTGTCGTATTCTCCAAAGTTAGATCAGATTTTACTGTTTGTATCACAACATGCTACTACACACTGTTTTTACATTGTATATAATAGTTGTAAACCTTTAATTTTTAATTTTTAGGGTATGCTTTATCCTTAGGTCAGATTTTTCTGCTGATCAGATTCAATACATACATACAATAAATATGTGGTGTAAAATATAACAAGTTCTTCATACTGTCTTGTTGCAAGTCATTCCACAGACAAACATAGATCACATTTCTTTCCAATTTGGGCAAAACCAAAACTGTACATTTTGAATATATTTTCTTGATTTTTATAGTTACTGCTGAAAAGAGCTGGCAGATTAGATGTTTTATGAACTCACCATTAAGTTTATAAAATGGGCTATAAAGGCATCTAATATTATTACATGTCAGGCCAGACACCAAAATCAGATGTTTGCATTATATGCATTGTTAAGCTTTTTCTTTTTTCTTTTACATTTAAAGGATGAAGGATTGCATTTCTATAGGTCTTTTCCGGCAAAGTGCTTTACACACGGATGCCTCACATTTACTTCCCCAGGCTGGGACCCATTTTTACAGTTGGGTCTACTGAATAAATAAGACATTTACGATTCCTATAATCAGATGTCATGTTGCTAAGTTGAATATGGTTACAGCTTTATTTTAAATATCTTGTTTTTGGTCTATACGCCATCTCTTGGACAGAATTATGTATAGTCTAGGGATTGCTTTTCACCGTGATGCTGAAGATACACAGCTTCACATGCCCTTTTCTGCAGTTAGGGTCTCTCATATTGTAAATTGGAAAATTGTTTGGTGGCAGTAAAATGGAAAGTCATCTTATTAACTACCTTTGAACTCTGAGAACATTGAGGAACTAGTTTTGTCTTGGCATGGCAGACATCTGTACATTAAAATAAGAAGTCTCCCATTGCCAACTTTTGACAGCAATTTTGTCCTGATTTCAAAATTGTGGAAATGAGGCCCATTTTTTTTAAATCATAGGCAAAACTCCTATTTACCTACTATTTTATCCCTTTACTGTACATACGATTGTAACCAATTATGATTGTTTTGCACACGCACCATGTACGTACATGGCGCGTGTGCAAACAGACACACACACAGCATATGTACAAAACAGCGTATATACAAAACACGACTATACTATCTTGTAATTATAAATCAGAACGGTCCCAGTTACCACATGTTGTGCCTAATTGTCCACTTACACCTACGTTTACATAAAAGTCTCCCAGTCTGCACCAATTAAATTGATAATTTACTTTGTTTAAGTCACAGTTCATCCCCACATCACAATTGTTTTAAACATTTAAAACTTACAGACATGAAGGGCTCATTCTAAACTTATAAAACACTTCAATTAGTGCCTGTAGGTAAATATCGGGTGGTTGTGAATGTTATATTACATTTGTGCTAATAAATGCCCCTAAATTGTACATACCTTTCTTTCCGGACTATAAGTCATTGTTGTTTTACAAATTTGGGGGGTCTTGTAAGTTATATTCTGAAGCAATTTACACATGAAAAAGATACTGCATTGAACAAGCAATAGTGATTCACACTCCGGAGTGGAAGGTGGAGGTAATGCAGCATTAAGCTTGATTGAAGATGAAGATCTGAATGAGACATAATCTCTCTTAGAGAATGGATACATTTAAGAAATCATGCTTTCAAACTGAAAGATCACACTCTGGGCTAAAAAGAGGGAATAAAACTTTCATACTTCTTGGCACTCCACTTTTTTGGACCAAGTAAGACAACAAGAACAGCAACAGCAGGTCACCAAGCCAAATCTAAGGCAAGTGCTGTGCATTCTAAATAAAAAATGCAGAGTTTTCAAACGTTTAACTACATTGCACGTTTACATCCTGTGTGATCAGCTGTTAAGTGGCCAAAAGAAACAGTTTACTCATGTTTTGTGCCTCATACAATAACATAAATGAGCTTGTTAGCTTCTGCTTGCTAATGCGGTGTTTGTGTTATAAATATTACACCCATTAAATTAATTTTGCTTCTTGTTTCATGACACTGTACCACCATTTTTCAAAACTAAATGTGACTTACTGGCCTGTGCAACTTGTATATGTTCCCTTCCTCTTCATGATGCATGTTTGGACAAATGGAACTAATACTCCAGTGCAACTTGTAGTCAGGAAAATAGGGTTCTGTAGCTTTAAGCAAGCAATATGAAATGTCACTTTGCAGAATTTTTTTTCTTTCCTTTGTGCACGGGTAAAATGAGAATAAACACTCGAAGTTCCAGGTTTTACTACTGTTTGAGTTGCAGGTTGTTTTTCTTTGACCTCTGCTTCAGGGTTTTTAAATAAGAAAAAGTCAATTTAATATAGAAGAGACTGGCCTTTATAGAATAATTTTCATTTATTTATTTTGTCAGGGACATTTTTGTCTACCTCTTAGTTGTGAGACCTTGACCCTGGGAGTGTCGCTCTAATTACCCTAATGAGGTCCTGTAGCTTCTTGCTCGCACACTCTTTCACTGCAGCTTGCCATTGTATTCATCTTTCCCCACACATGGCCCTGTGTAGTCCCTCCTGATTGCCTCTGTATGCTGGGTTACAGAAATAAATTGGCCATCTCAGACCCAGGCAGAGAGATGGAGGTGAAAAAAAAAAAAAAGATTGAGATTGAGAGCCACAGCATAATTAGTTCCTGGCTCTTCATAACTCACATCTCAGTGAAAGCCTCATTCTCATATCAAAGGATATAAAGGTAAGCCCGTATTCAGACAGAAGGCTCTGGAGTGTCTGGCCTGAACAAATGGCATTTTATGATGAGAGATCAGATCGAAGGTCATGGCAGATGTTGCAATGTTGTCATCAGAGAAACCAAGAGATTTGTGTACAGATGAAGTTGCAAACTGGATGAAGTACAAATCATATCTCAGATCAGTTCTCTTTTATCTCAGACAGACTGATTTTGTAATGTCATTCGCTGTGATTAATGTGGTTACTATGGAGTATGGACACATTTTCGTCGTTCAGATCCAGGTGACTCAGTATAGCCCCTGCAAACAAAATTTGCAACTCCTCCTCAGCCATTTGATGGATTGCAGTGAAATTTCCCACAATGGTAGCACATTATATGAAGATGTGCATGAAGGAAAATAATTCCAGCCTGACATGGCAATGCATCATGGAAGTTGGGAGTTTTTTGGGTTTTTCAATGCAATTGTGGTTTATTTTAGTCTAACAGTGTTGTTAATGTTATTGAGTTATTGTGTTTTGTGTTCAATTGGTTTAGTCCATTTATGCCGTTTTCACACTGGCGTTTTAATACGGTATTCGCTGCGCAGCAAAACTAGTTTCGCTCCTCGTTTGTGTTCACACTGCAACTAAAGCGCATTCGCTCCCCAACTAATGCGCATTAACTAATCCACCTCAGGTGGTGGGTTTCGATACCGAATTAACAACTTCGGGCGCAAACTCATTAAAACCACAATGGTTTTCGCTCCCCCATGCGTGTGTGAAAACAACTACTCCGCAGTACTTTCACCCATCTCACATAATAATAATAATAAAGAATGATA
>CABFOU010343716.1:1719-16042 GCA_900660325.1 Opsanus beta | reverse complement strand
TGACCATATTTTGATTACCGAAAACCAGGACACTCGGCCTGGCAATGATATACTCAAACAATACTCGAAGTTTACTCAGTTTAACTGCCCAATGAAAAACAATGAAAACCAGGACATTTTCATCACTTCCTAAAAAAAACAAAAAACAGGACGGCCAGGACAGGACGTGAAAACAGGACATGTCCTGAGTTAAATCTGAAAGTCAAGCACATCTTGATTGTTTCTTTTTAATTCCACTGTAGTAATGTACAGCGGCAAAATTCTAATAATTGTGTCATTGTCCAAATACTTATTGACCTCACTGTACAAAGACATATGTGACAGTGTTTGCCTTCCTGTGGGGCTGGAAAGTCAGTGTTAGGAGTTGCATCATTTGCAACCTCTAGGCATTTGAGCTAGAATAAACAAGGATGCCTTCATGAAAGCTGATATTTTGTTTGCCCTGCTCTAAAGCTCATTTTCTTTGCACGCACTTTAACTTTGTTCCCTGTTTCTTCACAGTGTAATAGTGCTTTAAACATTTGAGGAAAACTTGTAACAGAAAGTGCTGCAGTTGCAGCAGCTAACTGGATAGTTAACAGACAACCATTGCTACTGTTACCCATATGAGTTACATTAGACAGTTTGATGTTTCACAATTTCCAGATTGCAGTTACGTATATACGATACCTGCTATATAGTGCTATATAGCAAATAAGGCAAAATATTCATGGAAATAAAGAAGTATTACCTTTTTCATATTGATATTGTAAGCAGCCATGTTGAAAATCAACCCCAGGTTCAAAGATAATGCCAAGTCAGAATACGCTGCTGACATCATGTAGTAGCTCAATGTACAGCAAAGCATAATGAAAGCAATGGTCTATTCAAAAGTCACCAAATGACAGTCAGTTCAATCTTAGGAACAAGTCAACAAGAGTAATCAACAGTCTGTATGGCTCAGTGCAGTACTATACTTGTTCTTCATTGACATAATGAAAGCAAATTGTAGTTTATTTGCAATGCATCATCACCTTAGTGCAACTTATGTGACAACTGGTCAAGGCAACCAGGATTTGGACTGCTTTGGCATACAGACTGGCTCCTCAGGCTGAATTAAAAGGTAGTGTCTGCTAGCTAGCTAACAAGCTAATATTAGCTCACACCAGGCCATTTCACCTTGTTTCGGGTAAATTCTGCTTTGCCTATCAAACAAGGAACAAGATAGTCTATCATCTTATATTGTTTATACACGTTCATGACGAGAAATAAATCATATCAGTTTTTAGGGCTGAATCTTTGTCAAATGTGGTAAATGATGATGGGAGAAGAGCTAACATTGCAATGCTAATTAGTTGGGCAATAGTTTACGTTGACTGAAAGATAAAAACCACATTTAAGCATTTTGGATGACTACAAACAAAGAGGAAACTCTGGCTGTGATTGTCACTTAAGGCTTGTATCTCACAGAGTGGCGAATGGTGACGAACATTGCGAATTTCTGAAGAGAAGGAAAAAGAGGAAGAAAAAGAAGAAAGGAAGAAGAAAAGGTACACTGTTTGGGTCAGAGAGTGGTTGCGAACCAAAAAGAACTTTAGCGACATGTGTTACAACCATTTACAAACGCTTAGAACTGTTTCACAAACATTTGCAACTGTTTGCGGAAAAATTAATTCGCTAAGAAATTTTGAACGTTCAAAATTTCTTAGCGAATTAATTGTTTTTAATTAACAAATTAATTTGCAACAACAAATACCGTTTGTAACCCTAAAAACTGTTTGCAAACTGTTTTGCAACATTTTATGAAGCCTGACGAAACCCAAAATTCACTATGTTTGTCTGCATTCGCCACTCCGTGAGATTTGAGCGTAAAGGACTGACTTTTGTGAGGTTACAGAAAAATGTCTGTGACAGTCCATTCCTACTTATCTGATACAAAACCAGGTGCATCAGCATTAAAAGAAGTCAGCTCTCCTTGACCATCTTTGAGAATTATGGATGCTGTGAGTGCCACACGTGGAAAGAGATGCGTAAGATGCGTAGAGATCTGTAACTTAGAATGGTATGTTCCATTACGTGCAATGTGGCACCATCACAGTTGGCGGTGGTGGGACTTTTCTCTACCTTCTTATTGAAATGACTGCTGGAAGTAATCTTTGTGGTGCGTCATGTTCGTGTTGTGTTTATGTATCTGCATGTCTCCCACAAAGACTAACTACGAGCTATGTCCCAATGGCTGATGATGTCATTAGGAACACATCTTATTCTAACATTGTGGAGCATATTTTATTTTCTGTTCTTGCTTCCAATTTAATACAGCTGAAGACTGCAGCACCATTTAAGATCAGGTAAATTTTAGATGACAGGAAATCCTGTTATTGGTTTATTTGGAGGAAATGTGATGAAGCGATAGGAGAACTTCTACACCATGATGCTGTTCTGTTCAGAGTGATTTATAAGGGAGGGTACAGAGGTTAGAAAGGCCAAACACGTGTCAAAGTGTCTCAGATGGCGCAAGATGGTACTCTACCTGAACAAGCACAAGACCCCATTGTCCTGGCCCCTTCCAAGTCCACAGGGCCCCTTACCACCCCTCACCTTGAAACATGATACGGATAGGAGGGATATACCAATGAGGCAAATAGGAAATCCAGCAGTGTGTACTTTTATTTGTGTATGAGTGAAGGAGACAGATTAAAGCACACCTGTGCATACAACAGGATGATGGCCATCCTCTTCTCACCCTGTGTGGGCAAACTACACAGGCTGTTCATCAAGGTGCATTAGTGAAGACATGCTCTAGAGATAAACTGAGTAATCGCTCACAAAGCAGATAAAGTGTGTTTCCAAAGAGTGATGTTGCATGTTAAAAGCTGTACGTGTTTTCCCAGTATTATCAACAAGTCAGACCACGTAAATAAATTCTAATCACTGACCTTTGATCCTGATTACATAACTTTGATCCTGAGCTGTAATTCTGATCTTTGATCCAGTTTGCCAATGTGTAAAATTCTTCACTAAATTTAGATCCTGACCACTCATCCGCAATCTTGACCTGTGACCCTGAGCTTTGGTCATTTTTGCTAATCTTTGATCCTGATCACTGCCCTTTGATCTTGACCTTAGTAGTTCTTTATTGCTGAACATTGATCTTCATCACTTATCTTTGATCTTTGAACCTTGCGAAGTTGATTATTATCCCATGCCTGCCAGAACAAAGTAGTGGCAGGAAGTATACTTGAGAGCACCATACATATGCATCCACATATTGCCACTATATCTCAAAGGCCCTTGCCCCAAAGTAACCAAGTTTGACACATGGGTAGTCCCAGTGGGGGGAAAAATCACCATAGCAACAGAGATATGATTTGCATATGAATTAGGTCACAGGGTCAGTGAGTGTAAAATCATATATTTATTAAGCTAACTCAGGTGAGATCTGGGAACATGCACCAATGCCGCATATTACTGCATCCACCGCCCCACATAACACCTCAGGTCCTGGATAGCAACCTCATACACAGACAAGTGGTCCATCTCCACTTCTCTCAAGTAGCTATCTACCTGCCACAGTCATGTGAAACGTGGGCATTCCCTTGGCCTTTTCCAGTTGCTGGGGGCCTCAACACTGAGATACCTGTGTGCTGGATCATGCGTGTGTGTCACATGACCAAAATGTCTCAGCTGATAATCCCTCACTATGGAGGTGTCTTCTGAAATACCCACTCATTTGACACAAAGTAATTTCAGTGGCATCCAAGGATTGTTCTGAAGAGACCTCATACCAAAGACTTCAAGTCTTTGCCTTAGGTCACTGGTTAGTATCCAAGTCTCACAACCATCAGCACACAAAATTTTTAAACAACCTGCAAGTGACTCCAAGGCACATACTAAGTAGTCAAGTCTGGGAGCATGCACTGGTGTCGCACATCGCCGCATCCACGACACCATGGAGCCACCTTGGTTCATAGATGGCAAACACCCAGGCAGAGAACAGTTCATCACCACCTCTCAAAAGTAACCATCTATGTGCCTCAGCCAGGTGAATCATAGGTTTATCAGGTGATGTTACTATTTTTTTTTGAGTTTGGTGGGAGATATTCCGCTTCACATCTTCTCATGTTTTCATTGCTGTTGGTTGGTTTGTTGTGGCAAAATGCAGCAAAGAATAAATAGATGTTATTACATTTCCTGTGGATGTTGCATGTGGATTAATTGGGGCTGAGTATAGTTCAGTCAGAGTGGCAAACTGCCCGATAAGTGAAGGGTCCATGGATTTGATTCCCAATTGCAATTTAGTGCTGAAGTGTCCTTGAGTTATATCCTGAAAAGTTGTTCAGACTAAAAGTTTTTGTGGAATGGTCAATACAATAATGCATCAAAAACCTTTCTATACTAATACTAATATGGTGCAAGGGTCCTGCTCTGATGTGCTTCCGTTGAAACTGAGCCACAGGTCCTGATCCCAAGACAAAGTCTGAACCAATATAAGCAGTAAATATCCCAGTACTCTGCTTGCCAGATGTTATATATACAAACACACCCATAGGTACACAACTTCCCTCAGTGTACAGACCCCGAGGGGGGCACCAAGTCTAAATCCTATGTCACATTCAAGCCTCTATTGTATTCTCTTATTAGCCTTTAAGTGTTGGTCAAATGTATAACTTGATGGTGGTTTCTCTTTGGTGCAGTGCCAGAGGGTGCTTTTTTGGTAAGTCCCCTCCCCTCCCCTTCCCACCACCACCACACCAACAACCACCTCAGGGAACAAGCCAGCTGAACCAAGACCTGTTTGATTCTCCACCTCCAGAGATATACTGCTCCAAGCAACAAATCCAGTCAAACAATAGAAAACATGAGACAAAGCAAAAAGAGGGGAGACGCTGAGAGGATTAAAACAAAAGGCATTGGGATTGCTGAACATCCTTTGTGTTGACTAATAAAGCATTAAGCGTGGCAGCACAGACTCCAACCGCACAGGGGAGGAAAAAAAAAATCTTCCTTTCACTATAAAGAAAATAAAACCTGCTTCTGGATCTACACTGATCAGCCAAATCCTGATGACTAAGGTTCAGTTCACACAGAGCGAGCAGGATCGTCTGCCTCCTTTGTGTCTATCAGGAGTCGCAGACTGCTGCCAGACGTAAGCCTGTCTGCTCTGGTGTAACACGCTGTCTTGCCGGCTTCCACTCATCCATTCCATTCTTACAAGCAGCAGTAGCAGCAGCAGCGGCAGCAGCGGCAGCAGAGCACAGCCTCTTTACTGTCAACTCTCTATAAGAAAGCTTACTTAAATTCTCAAAAGTGCACGAGGGGGCACGATAAACCATGCTGTCTGCCCCTACAAGCTGGCAACACAGGCATGCTGTCACCTAGACAATCAGACAAAACGTAGGCTAGATCTTTAAAAAAGCCAAACAAAGAGAATCCAGTGGACACAGTCCTCTCACCTTGAAGTTGTTCCGACCTGGAGGAGGCCAGTAATCCAAAGGTGATGCCAAAAAGCAGACTCCACATCGTGGGCACAGTGTGTGGTGGTGGCTGGAGGAGGAAAGGTATATCAGCTCTCTTCCTGACAGGAGTAACGGCTGGTGTGTTTGTGAAGGAGAGGCGGAGGAGGAGGAGAAGAAGAAGAAGAAGGCTGGTAGTGTGAGAGCAGTTGTTGTATCTGGACTCAGACTTTACCCAACTTTTCTGTCCTCTGCCTTTCGAAAGACACAGAGGCACAGTGGCACACACGGAGGAAGACAAGAGGGTGGTTCATGTGAGCACACACCCTTCTGCCTCTCCCACACTCACCCCCTCCCTCCTCACCTCATGCACACTCTCTCTTTTCCTCTCCTACACTCTCGCTCTCCCTCCCATCCTGCCTCTTCAGTTTTGAATGGATAAGAAGGTGATCTCTCCTCCTGTCTGGGTGCTTTTCCCCGTCTCACTCCTTCCCCGTTTCTACCTCCCCTGTTCCTCTCTTCGTGTTTCTGACATCAACAGTTTCTGAGAGCCCATCTGCTCCTTTGTTCAACCCTCACTCCATTTTCAATTCATCTGATTTTCTTGTCTCCGCTCCCTCGCGTTCTCTTGTTCTGTCTCGGTGTGATTCTGTGCCACCAGCTGAAAGAGGTCGTATCGTTTTCAGAGTAAAGACCCAAAACAAGGACAGTAGAACCACAATCTGTTGTCTGAGATCGACATCTGTTTTTTGTCGACCTTCATTATCTTTTTGTAGATGGACTGTGTAACTTGAGTAGGTCCACCAACAAAATCTGTTTAAAGGTATCATATTAAACAACTTTTCAACAATTTAGTACAGGTCACTTGTCTAAAAGAGCAAATATTAAAGTTTGCAGCCAAAAGACGGCATTTGAAATAAAATGTTATCCTCACAAACAAAATTGTAGTAAAACATATGAAAAGCAATGCACAGAAATTTGTACATATCTCACGTACTGTATTCATCAGCTGGGAGGCTGTGATCACATGACTGAAAACAAGATGCCAGATATTTGTTTGATACTTCTTATCATTGCTATTCTAACCCGAATACTAATGTGCAAAATTTGTGTTGTGAGTTAATGTGAAAATCCTTTGGAATTTGGACAAAATATCATGATTAACTTTTCACATACCATATGAAACGCATCATGAGAATATGTTGAAAATGAATAAATAAATAAAATTGTCAGGTCTCTGAGAAATGGCAGAAGTATTAGTATTTTTTTGATAGGTGGACAGGTACTGTTAGGTGAATAATTGGAGTTACCTTCACATTCTGTTTGTTTTTATGTTCAGTTTATATTCAGTTCATTTTAGATTTATTTCACCCTGCCTTGACACTTTATGAGGTCAGAAACACAAAGCACAAATGTGACCACACATTGATTTCAATATGGTGCAAAATCAGAGAGCAAATTCGGATGCTGGGCTTAATGAGGATGCTGAATTAACCTAATTAGTCATGGGTGTGTTGTGGGCATAACATGAAATAAACCAATCAGAATGTCACCTCCCATTCCCTTTGAGACAGAGTGTGCCTGTGCACAACACTGTTTCTGAAAAAGCTGACACAAGTGACAGAGTTGACAGAGCTGCACCAACATATCAAAGCGCACCTGTGACCAAGGGCCACCAAAGCTCCCTGAGGTGAAGTAGCAAAGCAATAAAGTGAAGTTTTGTGTTTTTCCATGAGTGTTTACTTTTATTTTAGTTTGTTGTGTACACAAGCAGAGTACAAGTGTGATGTGAACCCACTTATGTAAGGCTTGTCTGAGTGCTTCACCTTCTAAATATACTGCCAGAAGGTATCAATACACCAGCACTGAGCCTGACCACATCTAAGTTTTAGACCAGCATGCCCATCGGCACACAAATAAGCACAACTGTTTTCTGTATTTAGACAACATAAGCGCCGGGTGTCACAATAGGGTCGGGTGGAAACTAACAGTAACGCTTGTGTTTGCGCTCCTTCTTGCTATGCGGAAGATTTGTTCCATTGACTTTTATATTCAGTTTAAATTTGCTTTATATTCAACTAGTTGTAGATTCAGATATTCCATTTTTATATGAGCTTCATCTTCATTCAGCTTAAAGTGCAGTGAATTTATAATTAGTTTTTAGTTTTAGTTGTATTCAGCTTTTAAATTCATGTTATGCTAACTTTACATTGAGTCAGTTAGCTTTACTCAGTTTTAGGTGCACTTAGCTTTAGGCTAAGTTAGTTTTGTGTTAAGTTAGTTTTGTATTCAGTTAGCTGTACAGTGTTATGTTCAGTTTAAGTTGATATTAAGTTCATATTCAGTCACGTTTATATTAATCTAGTTTTTCAGTTTGATTTATATTCATTTCAAGGTTGTGGGTTTGGTGAACCTGAAGCCTAGTTCCTTTGGGTGTCAAGTTTGCACATTCACTTTGTGTATGTGTGGGTTTCCTCCCACCCTCAAAACATGCACATAAGGTTCAAGCTCCCAACAGGAAACCACATGTGGTTTCCACCAAAGAGGTGCAGAGACTGTTGTAGCACTAAGTTATCATCCATATCTTGTGCAAGTAAAGGCAGATACAGTGAAAACTGAAATTGCACAATGACTGCTTCACGCTCAAAGATAAAGATCAATGCAGAGTAAATGTTTCTGCATTTGCTTCTGCGTTCTACCAACAAATTTACATCAGCTTCAAGCTGAACAAACAAATTACAACTAAAATTGCTGAAAAAAAAAAAATCACAGAATAATACAGTTGAAAGTTTTAGAAATGGTCAAATTGGAATTTAATTTTTAGTTGCCTTTAATTGGCTTCAATACATGTCAAGTTCAAGTGACCACATTGCCAAGCAATAGTTCCAACTTTTCATTAATAAGCACTGTGATGTTACTTATAAGGTGCTTTTTGTCCATTTACCTAACTTGCAGAAATGCCCATTGCTTAGAATGCATAATATAATATTATGTTAGTCAGAGAATAAACTGTCTGAAAAAGACTCTTTAAATAGTGGCCATGGGTGCAACCATTTTTTAACAATAATAAGAAGAGCTTCTTATTTAACGTGGGTAGCCAACAAAAGCACTTATTTGCGTTATTAGCATTACTTTTTTGTGGCAAAACAATGGTTTTGTCAAGGGTCAGGAGCTGGTGTCTGCAGCCACTGTGAAAACCTGTGTTTTTGTGCATTTTGTTACACATATCTGTAGTGATATGGGTAATATGGCTTCTTACGAAGTTCTGCAAACAAATCATCTAAGATGTGTGCACCGGTATGTCATGTGAAGTTATCATGTGATCTAATTTTGGATGCTAACGGTGTTAGTATATGTAGCAGCTATTGGTAGCTTCATGATGTTAGGGCCAGTTAATCCAGGATTATTGAAGAAATAAGTGAGTCATAATTTTTAATGCCCACACCAAAGCAAAACCGTTATGAGAACCATCGCTCTGCCCCCCGCCCCCGATCTGAGGTTAGCCTGTTAGCTGAGCTTGTTGGTAATTCTTAAGATGGGGGTGTGTTCAGGCTTCATTTGTCTCACTCAGGCAATACATGGCCTCACCCACGCTTCACCTCTTTACCCATGTATGAGTTGGCCCTGCAGACACACACACACATGCACACACACACATGCACACCAACAGAGGCATGCATGTAAGGTGCATTATATTTAGGATATACACAAGTACTTTCGATGGTGCCATGCCTGATGGTGCTATGATTGTCCTTCAAAGCATGTAACACCTACCTCTACTCTGACCTCAAGTGGAACATTTCACTTCAGCAGGTGACAGCCAGAGTCATCTCAAGTTTCTGGAATCTCCCTGATGAACAATCTTGTGATGCTTGCATGTGATTGTGTAATATCCTTACTAAATAAGTGTGATAACTGAGAGGCATTAATTCCGTGATGTCCTGGGAAATAACCCATAATGAAAGTCTAATGGGTTGACATGGTCAGTAACTGTAGTCATGGGAACAGTAGCACTGGGATGACCAGATGTCACCCGGAAATAAAGGCTGAATATATATATTGTATATATATTGTATTGAGTATGTAGAAAGTGAGATAAATGTTCAAGGTTTTATTGTTTGGGGTTGTAAATAGCGATAATATTCATATTGGTTGGGTTTTGAATGGTATAGGAATTATGAATAGATGAAAAAGGGGGTAGGAATAAATAAGTGAAAACTTCAGTTCCTTTCTGAACACAGAATTTGTAACACTATGTTGTTATGTGTAGTATTATATTTCTATTTTGTCCTTTTGCTGTCATTTCTCATGTATATTATTTTTTTAGTTTTTATGTTTGAAACAAAGACACTTCATTCATTTTTCCTTCATTTAGTGTTTAAAATGTTGCAAATTAGTGAAGTTTCCACTTCTACAGTGTGTAACACAACTGATGCTCAGTTATATCGGTAAGTCTTCCTGATGTCGGAGATGACATCGTGACACGTCACACTGCCATTGTGCCATCACGTGCAGCAACATTTTTTGAACAGTTCAAAAATTATCCATTGTTCTTGACATGTCGTGTTACAGTTAACAACGTATTGGTGCCCTTGTTGATGTTCTGGCGGTTTTGTGACAGTATTTTGCTCAATCATGAGTCAATCTTTGTGATATGTGAGAAAAATAAATGGTGACAAACAAACAAGATTCTGTCATGACATCCAAACAAAGCCCACCAGACCCGCCCAGAAACCACCGAGACACAGACAAGATCACAAGGCAGCAGACATTCCTTCTCCTCGGCTGCAGCCTCAATCATTCATGTTGTAATTGTACACATACAGATATGTTTTGTCCTCTGTTTACAGGAGAGTCGGTCATGTGTTCTACCGTGAAACACAATCCCTTGCTGCATCATGGCAATGCTTTGTTGACATTTTTACACCTAATAACATGTCGTACTGGCATATTAACATTTTTGTGACGTTTCTTTGTTTTCATGTTGATGCTTGCTGATGTTTTGTCAGGGCTAGTATAGTCCAAGAGTTTTAGTATAAAACCAAACTTTTGCGGAACAAGCTGAAATTTTATGGAAAGGTCCAGAAAAATGTGTAGAATCGCATACTAAAGATCCTCCTTGTGACTTTTTCAAAATCCAACATGACACGGAAATGGCCGCCATTTCAGCTAAGTTTGTATTTAGGAGGACAAATCAAAGAGTCACTAAGCCTTCAAGTAATTTTGTTGAATTCTCACTTGCATAAAATTTCTCCATTCAGATTATGTCTTCTTCCAGTCCATCCATTTTCTATATCTGCTTACTCCACTTAAGGGTCATGGGGGGCCTGGAGCCTATCCCAGCAGACACAGGGCATGAGGCGGGTACACCCTGGATAAGACGCCAGTCTATCGTAGGGCCACATATAGACAGACAAACACATTCACACCCACACCTGTGGTCAATTTAAAGTTTCGAATTCACCTAAGCTGCAAGTCTTTTGGATGTGTGAGGAAGCTGGAGCACCCGAAGGGAACCCACGCAACAACATGCAAACTCCACAGAAAGGCCCCAGGTGGGGGGGGTCGATCCCATGACCTTCTTGCTGTGAGGCAACAGTACTAACCACTAAGCCACCATGCTGCCTTCTTCCAGTCAGATTTCACATTTTTGACACAAAAAAACTTTCCACCAATGTTTGCAGAGTTGAAGAGAAAAGCTGAGAAGGTTTATGGAAGACCCTTTGGAGCTTTCTTCATCATATCCATAAGCAAATGCTTTGGCCTGTCATAATGATTATGCATGAGGCGACATAATATGAAAATTCACAACACTGTTCATGGAATTTAAAATTTGAAAACCTAAAACCTTTAGATAATCACGTTAAGAGTTTCTCATGCCCTAAAACCCATATCTAGACCCTTAAATCAGGTTCTTAACCTTTCCAGAAGTAAAGATATGTTTAAAAAAAGAATAAAACGGTGCTGAAATGGCGGCCATTTTGGACGCATCTTGGATTTTGAAAAAGCTTTAAAAGTGAATTTGAGTATGTGAGAGTCTACGTATCCTGAAAATTTCAGTTTATTCCTCTAAAATTCAATAATTTGGCCATTTTTGTGTTAATGCTCATGAACTACGAGCTGAGGTCATATGATGGTAGCAGCACTGTGGTGGGGGTCTTAGCAGTCTTATGACTACGCGGTCAGCAGTGCACTTTGTTTCAGATGGCCAAGGAGTACTATGAGCTACAGTTTGTGGTGCTTGGACTAATAATACTGACAGTGTGTGAAAGTGGAACCCTCCCCATTCTGCCCTGAAACAATTTCATTTTGTGTTTTGAGACAGTGACTCATAATGGAGTGCCAAGAGTGGTATAAGTTAGTTTCATTTTAAACCAATTGAAGCAATTGGTGCCAAATTGAAGCTTAGGGTCTCAGTAACAATTTTAGTCACAGTGGAAAATGATCAAATTATTTTGGGGAACATGGGGACACATGGAGATATTGAGGGGTACGGGAGAAAACCCCAAATCGCTGAGGTACTTTTTTTTTAAATTTCAAAACATATACGTTTCATGGGACCTTTGTTTCAATTAAACAGATCTACACATAATCATGATCTTTTCAGGAATATAACATTTAACGCACTGATACGTGCAAATGTTTAAATCACTGTAGACTATATGGGATGGTCTTTCATCTTAAAATGAAAATCTTTAAATGCTGTGATGACACTTCATTACATATTTCACAGGAACAAAAAAAATACAAATTTTATTTTGCTAATACAACAATGTGACTCAATCACCAAACTATTTACTGCATTTAATTTAATTTTTAAAGACCCAAAACTTCACTTTGGTGCCATAAAGTAAACTTTTGCATCAATATGAAACGACTGCTGGTTCAGGCACCCCACGACCAGCAGTCGTTTCATTTAGGGTATCAAGAATTTTGACACAGTGAATTATTTTCTGAAGCAATTGGTTCATTTAGTTTAAAGTTTCAAATAGCCTCATTTCTGCCATCACAATGTTTAATCCACGCTCTTAACTATTATTTTTCCCCAGACAGGAGCACGTCTATGAAGAAGCAGGGCTGAGGGTCTCAAATCTGAGATTTTTATTCTTTCTATTTTTCGGAGAGACATCTGACCCATTTCAGCCGAACCACTGATTGTTGGTAAAATGCATTTTAAATTAATGCTGGAATTGTGTTGCTTGGCAGCAACATGCACACATAGTGAAAATCCAAATAACGATGTGAAAATAACGATGAATGTGTATCTTAAGTGGATAATATTTCATATTCTAAAGAAGATGTATGAGCCACCTGTCATATCTGTTTCTCTACCGGAAACTACTAATTTTCTTCAGCGGCGGCGCACAGGAAGCACAAATGTACATAACTACGGGTAAACGCAACTGTCCAAGTCTGAATAATGATCCCAGTTGCTGCACTGATGATGGTTTACATAAGAAAAAGAAGCAGTGAAATTCAAACATTGATGAGTCCAAGGGTACATAAAAAAAAACCAATGAATACCTTTGAAAAGTGCAAAATTTCACAATTAATCAGAAAACATTTAAATTTAAGGCCTATTGAGTTATTCTGTGATTCTGGGCTCTAAACGTAAATTAAACAAAACATTTTAACAGCTGAATCTCATTGTTGGCCGTTCTGCTTTTGATGAGATCATACATATTTATTTATTATACTTCATGTCAAACCTGAGAAACAGTCACAAATTACTAAACACACTTCACGCATGCAATCACTTCCGACTTGACGGATACAAGAAGCTTCCTGTGTTCGATGTTGTCATAGCAACGCATGTTTTTAAATCCTCTGTTGGAGCAACAAATGAAACCAACACAGTTAAAACGAAACAGCTGTCAGTGACAGTAATGCTCATAAAAAATAATGGTGGCTTCTCACAAAAACACTCTATTGCAAAATATAAACAGTAAATAAACAAAAAAAAAACAAAAAGATACAAGTAATTTGAAATGATAACACTGTGTAGCACGATTTTTGTTCCTGGCAAATAAGTGTATTTTTCCAACTACATTTATTGCAAAACAATAGAAAAAGCCCATTTTTTATGCCAAACTTTGGTTTTGTGGGCTACACAGCAACTTTTAACCCCTCAAAACAGCTATTTATAACAATGTTCTGACAATGTCACAATAAAACTAAAGTATGTATTATGTTTGAAATGATGTTTGAACCCTTTTGACATGATCACAAAAAGAACATATGATGACCACAACTCTGACAAATGGACTTAACTGTCCAGAAATTAGTAGTGACCACTCAGTGAATGGGAAAACTGGTTCATTTGCAATTTCATTGTCCTAATCACAAAACCAAAGTTTGGAGGTCAAGACCACTCTTTTCTCTTTTGATTGGTTGTGAAGAAATGGGAAATTATGGTTTTAACCCAAGAACAAGACAAAATTGAAAATTTGTTACGTAGTGTAATCAAAATGTGCTTATAGTGTAGACATTCAGCTTTCATTCAAGAAGTGTAACAAAAATATTGCATTTAACAATTTTTATACACATCCCCTCCATTTTCTAAGGCCATAAGTAATTGGACAAAAAAATAAATAAATAAAAGTAAGTATTGTTCATACAAATCATCACTTTTGCAGCCAGTGTTCTTCGACTTCATTTCCATCAATCACTGACAAATACCAACAGTACGGTGCTACATGGTAAATGTGTCTGGAGTAGCCAGTTCTCAAAAACTGACTGACGGTGCAAGGAGGAGATTAGTCAGGGAAGTCACCAAGACAACTGTCACAGTTATAGTCTTCTGTGGAAGTGCTTTTTTTTTTTCTTTCTGATGCATCACCAGTTGCACAGCTTTATGGCGGGAGGGGGTTTTTTTATTAAAAAATTGAAAT
>CABFOU010343714.1:0-11515 GCA_900660325.1 Opsanus beta | reverse complement strand
ACTGGGCCGTTTATTTAAAGTTTAACCAACCTTTCTAAAAAAAAAAAAAAAAAAAAAATGTCTTTAGCTGACCATCAATCATTCTACCAAGTTTGGTCCAAATTGGATCAAATGTCTGAGATATTTTGTTCACACACACACATGGACACACAGGACAGAAAACAAAACTCTTGTATGCCCGACTGTGCATGGGTGCATTAAAGTGTAGTCACAAGCGATACTGTATTTTTAATCTTTAATGCTGAGCACTCTTTATTGTAAATTGATATATCATTATTTTGCTACATTTTTGCTTGATGAAATTTTGCCCAAGATCTTAGCACAGTACGCCTGCTGTACGAATTTGTCAACATATCAGCATAATTTTGGGACATAGGAACAGAAGTTGGGGGTTTGTTGGTTTTTCTGATTTTATGGGGAAATAAAATCAGAAAAACCGACAAACCCCCAACTTCTGTTCCTATGTTTAAAAATCATGCTGATATTTGAGGGGTTGAAAAGTCCAAATGTCATTAGGTTTTCAACAAAAAACATATTGTGGGACAAGTTTTTTCATTAATGGTTCACATGATCTCCAAGGACTTCCCACTAGACCTTTCTCTGCTCTAATTCTCCCCCTTCCTCCACATTCATTCCTTTCTTTGCATTCCCAGCCTCCAGAGGAATCACAAGACGGGGGCATTAGTAATTTCAGCAGGCTTGTCACATGCAACTTAATTCAAATAAGCGATGATAATTCCCCTTTTCTCTCCTTCCACCACCCCCTTTTTTTTTCTTTTTTTTTTTTGCAAACACACCAACTAACCTGTGTGTTACCATGGAGATAGGAGTGCTGGTTGGCCTAGCTTGAGGATCCCCCTGTCTCCATCTAACAATCTGGTCCCACCCATCCCCCTCATTCATATTACCCACCTGCGCCCAACATCTCATTCATCTCATTTACCATTTTCCACGAAGGCACCCGTTGCAACCAACGCCGCCTTGCACTGCCTGAGCCCCCCCTCGTTATCTCACCTTGCCACCTTCATTAACACATTTACAGTCAGGTCTCTGAAAATCATGGCGCTAAATTGATGTGACTTTAGGCACTTCTTTTGCCTGATTTTATGGGGCAACGGACAGCACACCAGGAGAAGGTTGGACAGGTCAGCGGTGTCTTAACACCCGTGGTCCTTTGCTCCTTATTTTTTTGTCAGCAGATGCCTTCTACATGAAAGGCATGAAGCCATGAAATGGGACGAGATGATGCACCGCACCCCAACAGATGGCTCGTATGAAGAAAGAAAAAAGTGTGGTGCTGTTTTTGGCAACAAATTATAAATGCAAACAAGTCAAGGATCAAAAAGGAAGTAGTGAATGCAACATAATGTCTGTAGATTTATTCATATTAAAACAGAAGGAGTGCCTCAAATGATAGAGGATTTTGAGGGTTGCGGAGGATTTTGGAATTGGATGAATATAGGAATGGTTGATGTAAATCTTCCATTTAAAAGAACAAAAAAACATAGGACAGCTGACATCATAGCATGAGAACGTTGGCCCTGCACCAGAAAACACTCCAGACAAACTAAAAAGGGGAGGCGTGGGGGTGAAAAGAAGAGACGGACCGATCTTGAATAAAGCCATCTGCTCACAGATGGATGCAAAATTCATTGGAAACGGTTTGGACGGTGTTGTTGCTATTTTTGTCACGACGCTCCGTCTCTCAGAGATGGTGGGATGGGGGTGCCGGAGGAGGAATGGGAGCGGGGAAGTAGATGTACAAATGTATGAGGAGTAGTTCGGCTCTCCAGCTGGAGATGTGTAGTTCTGGGAAGGAGGAGAAGGCTCTCCCAGAACGCAGCTGAGCTTATTTCTGGGGCTGATGCAGACAGTTAATTTTTTGTGTCTTATTCCCACACTAATTACAGCGGCTGAGGTTACTTTGAAATCATTTGTTAGGCGCCACAGAACACAATCCTTCCACAGAGAGCTATTTTCCACAGAACAATGGAAGAGGGGTTTTCTGTCTTAATTTTACCTCTGGCAAGGTAATAATGGCTACCTATTGGACCTTAATGATGCCATTAAGCTAGGACATTAAAAAAGGAGAAAGAAGTAAGTCCTGTATCGACCCTGAGGCCCACTGATGCCAGTGCTTATCTCAGATTTCCACAGCGTGACATTGATGAGAATATATCAATCCCTATGGACATGACACCAGTCTGAAGCAGGTTTCTTCCCCAACAGGTGTCAAAATCTCACACCTAGTCTGCGTCGTGATACCTGGGTAATGGATCAAGTAGGGGATTTCCTGTTGGGGTGAAATATGGTGGGGACCTTGTGTCCCCCGTGGCTGCTACAGTAACCATGAAGGCCCAAATGGAACCCTGAACATGGCGACATGGCTAACGGGGCTCCGGTGAAACAGGAAGTCTTCAATGGCGGATCAGGCAGAGGAGATTATGGCTTGTAACACAATGGATGTGAAGGTGGATGAAGGCTGCAGCAGGTCCTCAGACTCCCATCATCTGCAATTTCCCAGCCATCAGACCAGGCTAAGGATCTGTCAAGGACCATGTGTTTGTCAGTGTGCAAAGACTTTCCCACGTTAAACAAACCCGCACACAGGCGTCTCTACATCAACACTGGATGTAGACCATCCCGTCCGGGAATTGATCAAGAGCAGATCTTCCTGACCACCAAGGGATTGCCATGACAACTTCCCCAACCCTGGTTGGCACCATTTACAGCTAGGTGGACCAAGACAATTATGAAGTGCTTGTCCAAAGACATGGGTAGTGTGAAAGAGAATCAAACCCAAGTCCGTATCTCACTAAGCTACCTGCTCTACAGGTCTGGGAGAATGACTTGGTGCCCCATTTCGATGCATCCAACACACTATATAACCATCCTGGGCCCTGGATGCCAAAGAACCAGACAAACAACTGGGCCATCCCCACCTCCTGAAAGTAGTCCTCAGTCTGTTGTAGCTAGGTGATACATGATTGTCCCCTTAAGCTTTTCGAGATGTTGGGTTCCTCAGCACTAAGGATGGGGAGGAGACTTGGGTGGTGCAAGGTGACATTGGCTACAATGTGTGCCTTTGTGGAAAATGGTAAGCGAGACAGAGATGTCGGGCACAGGTAGTGAAGAGTTCCCCAAAGCACCTTGGCCAAGAGGCAGGGTACAACCTCGAAAAATCTGTTCCAGAGCAAAAGGCATCTCATTTGACTAAGTTTGTCCAAGCACTATTTGACAAGCCACATTTGGGGGTTAAACACAACAATCTGTCCTCATGGAAATGATCATTCTTCACAAGGAAACCAATGGACAAGGTCAATAGTTTACTCATTGACGTGAACAAATTTTCATTTCACAGAGACTTGTGACAACATCTGGATGTCTTTGATAATAGGATTCTGTGGAAGTTTGTTGACTACCACTGATAGTTTTGCGTCCTATGAGCATTTATTTAAGGAGATCTGAATGAGGCCTATGACATGCCTCAGCTATGACACTACGGCCACGTGGAGGGTTTTCCTGAGGATGAGTTGTTACGCAGGTGCCTTATTGCAGGGGACTCCAAGGGGATGCCCACATAACACCTGGTTGCACCAGAAAGTTGATTATCTTCAGGAGATAAGTATGGACCTCATGTTGGCCTCGGAGGTTACCAGCTGGGTCTGACATCAGTTCTGTGAAGAAATAATGTGAATAAAGTACACCACTGGCTGAATTTTGAAATAAATACACCTAGCTCATTGGTGCAACTATGGAGCTGGATAGCTGACCAATTAGTGCATGAGATTGGTGTAGCTGCTGAAGTGTGAAGAAGGAAGACCCCCTCCCCCCCGCTTCCCGTTGAGATTACCTTAGCAGTGATATTCATGTCTTCAGAGGCTCATTCACTAAGGTCGAGAGATATCTGGGAAGAGGCTGTGGAGTCACAGGGTCATTACCCACGGATCTATGGCAGTACAGATAGCTTTGCAGGTAGTTTTCAAATTCCTGGTGCTTTTGGTTGTACTGTGTAGTTCTGAGACGTGGACTCGAGCAACTGAACTGTGATTCGGTCTGGATTCTTGCACCATGGGTCTGCTTTGATGGTCTCAAAGGGGGGACTGGAAACACAAGTCACCACTAAAAGATAAGGCATGAATCTCAATAATGTCACAAAGAGTTCCTAAGGTATCTCTGGTAGATAAAAGCATATTAAGATGCACATGATAGTTTTATAGGACTGCATGAGGTGGGAGAGGGAACCTTCAGCCTTAGTGCAGTTTTGTGATATGTGAATGTTGACTTTTTTGATTTTTGTCCCCCTGTAGTCTCTCATATTCCTGGGCTGCGTGGCAGCGGCAGGACTCGGCCTTAACCTGCTCTGTCTGGCCATCTACCTGAGCTGCCTCTGCTGCTGCCGAAAAGATGAGGAGGAGGAGAGTAAGAAGCCCAACTCCTGCTGTGTCACGTGGTCGGCCGTCACAGCTGGCCTCATCACCTGGTGAGAAAGTGGAGATGTAGACTTTGGCTTAACTCTGGCTTTTCTGATGTTTTTCTGTTTTTATTGCTCTTTTTGTGTTCCTTATTTTTCTCAAGATGTGTTAACATTAGGGATTGCTCAATACCATGTTTTTATATGGATGAATACTGATTATGAATACAAGTACCTGAGTACTGGCCATCACCAAGTATTGATACTAAATGAGTACCTATAGCTGTAGAAAACTCAAGCACTACAATGTACTAGAACTTTGAACACATTTTATTTTATTCAGCTACTCGCTGAAGAGGAAGGCTACATTCAGCAGGTAGCTGAGTGGATAAGGAACTGGCCTGCCAATATGTTGACCTGGGTTCAAATCTCACTCACGCTACCTGTCTGTCTCAATGGACAAGACACTTAATCTACCTTGTGTCAGTCCACCTAGCTGTAAATTGGTACTGGCCAGACTGGCATCCTGTCCAGGTGGAGTCGTAGACTCTCATCTGTTTCCCGCTAAGGAATCCAGAGATGAGCACCGACAGGCCTCAGGGCATTTATAGGGCTTACTTCTTCTTCTCTGAAGGACATCAATTTCAGTTTCTCTCTGTCACATAGGTGGATCAGTGGGATAAAGAGTTACCAATATGTGGGTTCGAAGCCCTGTCAGGCTACCTGTCTCTGTGCTTGGACAAGACACTTCTGGGTACCAGCCTTGGCTGGAAAAGTAACCTGCAGCGAACTGTTGTCCCATCCAGAGGGAGTCGTAGACACCAAAAAGTCTAACAGCCTATATATTGTGGGACTACTTTTTCTCTCTGTTACATAGCAGGTGGATTAGTGGCAAAGGAGTTGGACTAGAAACTTGTAGACTGGGGATCAGGTGTGTTCTTTGGTCAAGGTTTGAAGCTCAAATGGAGCAGCACCGGATGTCTTGAGTCTGCCTAACTAGCCTTTTAACCTTAGATTGTTTGGGTACTCTGAGAACTGGGGGTGTGTTTAGGCTTCATTTGTTCTACTCAGGTCATGCTGGTCTTGCCCATGCACCACCTCTTTCCCCATTTATGGGTTGGGTGGGAGTGAGACGCCGTTTTGCCCTACCAAGATGGCGACATCAAGAGCCACCAAGATTGAGCTTCAAGAGCGCTCTTCAGACCAATGGGTGATGTCACAGAGGTTTTGTCCAATCTATATACAGTGCATTGTCTCAACTCAGCACACTAACTGTCACTCAAAGCAACCACGCCACTGATTATTAATAGTTTTATGGCTTAAAATAGATTAAAGTTACGAGTTATATGACTGCCCCCCCGCCTTCCCGTAAGGTCGTCATGAATGGGGAACCGAACTACAAAGGCCAAAAGTGGTTTTTGTGCCAGGCTGTTAATGTGTATTTCTGGTGTAAATTTGGACACTTGAGGCTGACTCGCTTTTGGAGTCAGCCTCAAGTGGCCATTGAAAGAACTGCACTTTTTGGAACGCCCTCGTTGGCTTCATTTTTCAACACTGGAGGTTGCTGCTCGGTCACAATGCATACACAATCATAGAGGAGGCGCACACACAATATGTTTTGCTGCGATAATGAGAACAGCATAAGTCTCCCTCCGACTCGATGCATGCTGTATTCTTGCAGGAGAGGCCAAGTTATGAGTTCATCATTCTCCACAGACCTCCGCGGTGTTTGTTGTTGTCTGTTTTCTTATTTGTATTCTGTCTGCGTTGTGGGCCTCTCTTTCTGGCCTGTGCACCTGTCAGTCAAGATCTCTTTAGAAGAACCATAAAGTTTCTGTTTCTAGTCCTGCAAGTGGTTGTGGTTTGGGTTTACAAAGAGCAAAGATGCGGTGTAAGCAGTATCCTTTTGATGTCGAGTTTCTTCGTGTCTGTGAGACTTGGATGTGGTCGTCGTACCCTTGCCTCATTTCAACGTGGTATCAAAACACACGAAAGGCCGGACTGTTTTATCTCCACAAAAGAGGTTACGTTTCCCTCACATCTGTTTTGTGGGATTTTTTTTTTTTTTTTTTTTTAAGCTGGATCCAAACCAGATGAATTGATTGACATCAAAAGTTAGCTAAAAGGCCGGATCTGGACTGGAATAGAAGCCGTCGCATTTTCAGGTTTATCTGGATAAATAGGATCAGAGACATTCCGTTCTTATTTGTTTATTTATTCTGTGCATTGTACGTTTGAGTTTTGGCAGAGGAATCTGCTTTAATGAGTGTTTCGTACAGTCTGTATGCCACTGTTTTCCATGAATATCAGTCTGTGCATACGTTTTGCTGAACTGTACCTTTGGAACCCTCAGTGAGATCCATAAATATTTGGACAGTGGCTTCACGTTCATTATTTGTTTTCCACTTCAGTGTGTTGTGGTTGATATCCAAGTAAAGCCAGTAAAGCACTCTGACGACATTCATACTTTGAGATTTAATTTGAAGTGATAGGGGCTGGTCAATGATGGCAAAAATTAGAATTTGAATAATTTGGGGCAAATTTGAACTCATGATTATTTTGGCTGGAAGTTAGCCAGATGGTTTGTCCAGTGTACACGAGGGTGCTTCAAAACGTTCTCGGCCTCATCCAGAAAATGTCACAGGAGGAAGCTCGTTCTTGCATTATTTTTTCATCATAGCCTCCCTTAACTTCAATGCACTTGGTCCACCAATGTTCAAGCTTTGCCATCTCTTCGCAAAGTAAAGTCACATCATGAGCCGTCAGATGCTTTTGTTTCCGGGTGAGACCGAGAACTTTTCAAAGCGCCCCCCGTATACGGTCTATGGTGATAGCAATGTTGGCGATGTCACATATTGATGTTGTGATAATTTGTGGTGATTCTTGCTGATGTTTGGCAGGCGTAGCCGCAGTGGCGTCACAGTGGTGTCTTAGGTCTTGTCCACACGGAGACAGATACGATCTTTCTCTTTGTCGTTTTCAAAAAGTATTCCGTAAACACGGCACCGTTTCAAGAAATATCTGCGTACACACGAAGCCACTGAAATTGACTGAAACGCTGTAGTGCATATGCCTGGCCAGTATGTGGTGCTGTAACACTTCCACAAAAAAAACAAAAGAAGTTGTAGAGCACGGACATACGAAGTCGAACTTCTGCCTCGAGTCACACTGGATTATACATCAACTAAACTACAAGAGAATGTTGACTGGGAATCGTGTCAATCCAAGTACACCGATATAATGGACGCGTTTCAGGCATCGTTTCACAAAAGTTGTGTATTGGTTGTACACAGGAAAACGCAAAGGCGGCGTTTTGAGATTTATCCACTCTGGCACCCGTTTTCAAGCAGTAGCGTTTTTGGGTTCCGAAAACGCCGGTTCCGTGTGGACGAAATGCTGATACGATACAAAACTTTTGCGGTTACGCCTAAACTTGTCTCCGTGTGGACGGGCCCTTAGTGGACTACAAGTTGGGTGTGGTGTTGGCCACCAGTTTCAAAATATGTTAAATCTATCAGCCAAAATACCACAAAGTCGTACTTGGACATGTGGCAGAAAATGTCCCACATGGCCCTTCTAAGATACAAGCAGGCGTAAGCAGTGGCCTTAAACTCACCATTGGTGGCCGCCGCTGTTTGTGTCTTATGTTTATTACTTTTAAAAGAAGAAACACACCAAACAAAAATGGCAAAGACACAAAGACTGTTAAATGTGTAACTGCAGTTGAATTTAATTTCCTTTAATAAGTCGTATCCCCCACCACCACCACCACCCGCCCATGTCTCTGCAGACTAAAAAGTACAGTTAGCGTATTTGTTTCCCTATAAACATCTGTGGCAGAATAATATGCCCCAGTAAATCCAAGCAGGTTATCAATGGTGAGTGAAATTACATTTTTCTCACATTCCCATTGGCATAAATCTTTTGTCACCTTCACACAATAATGATACAAGTTAATAGACTATAATGAGATTCCCCAAAGGAGATGGAATTTGATCAATAGGTCACTTAGTAAATGGCTTTCATTGAGATTACTTGTGAGACATTTTTACTTCACATTTTTTAAAACTTGATAACTGACCCTGCGTTACATTTTTCTCTCCAGCAGCAGAGGATGTAAATGCGGTTTATTTGGGCTGGAGGCTGCTGGAACTAATTAAGTCAGTTGTGAACAGACAACTCGCTGCTGTTAATTATTTTCATGCGGCTCCAACTTCTATAGAGTCTCCAAGCAGCAGCCTCCGGAACTGAAAAATGAAGCCAGCGCGGAAGTATAAAAATATTGTAGTTCCTTGAAAGGACACTTGAGGCTGGCTCCAATTGTGACGTCACTCCGTTTAGAAGCCCCATAAAATCACCAAATTGGCAGCAGAAATAAACATGCTTAAAGCATGGCTATAGCTAGCTTTCTTGTTCATGACAACTGTATGGGGTGAATTTTATATAACACATCAGTTTAAGCTATTTTAAGCCATACAGTTATGTTTAATTCTGGGTGTGGTTGCTTTGAGTGACAGCCAGACTGCTGGAGGGCGCACGACCCAGCTAGCAGAGGCTACTAGCTACTATGAACGCAACCACGTTTGTCCTTCCTGAGCATTTTTTTAAACAAATGTCTGAAATAATATGGGTTGCTGTGTGGTTAATTATACTAACAGACCATCTAAGAAGTCTGTGTTTCAGTGAACGTTTAGTATTTGTATGTTAGCACCTTCTGCTTACTGTTTTGCACTAACTAGCAGGTGTCAATAGCTCCATGGTTACTGAGACAGTATCCCAGTCATAATTTTTAATACCAGCAAGCAAGGCATCCATTCTGAAAACCACTGCCCAGTCCACAAAAATATGTGTCACTAAAGCAATAACCCAAGATTAGCCTGTTAGCCTTAGTTTGTTGAGTAACAATGAAGTGGTGATGGGTGGGGTGGATGGATGAGTGTTCGAGAGTCATTCATCCCCCACAGTTCACGTTGGTCTTGTCCATGCTCCACCTCATTACCCAGCCCTCATTGTCTGGGAGTTAGGCGGATTCAGGCACTGCCAAAATGTTGAAATCCAAAACAGTCCCACTTGAGCTTCAAACCTGCTCTTTAGAGAACCTTCAGAAAGCATGGCCGAGGGTTTCTCCATAACATATACACATCGATCAGCCATACCATCGTGACCACTGACAGGGATGTATTAAGATAGCAGGTTAACATTTTGTCCTTGATGTTGATGCACAAAAAATGTGGATGCATGAAGATTTTAATGACTTTGACAAGGATTGGGCCAGAACATCTCCAAAAGTGCAGCTCTTGTGGGATGTTCCTTGTCTGTTGGTATCTACCAAAAGTGATCCAAAATGAGTGAACCAGTGACAGCGTCACGAGCACATATGACTCATTGATGCGAGTGCTGAGTGAAGGTTGGCCTGTGTGGTCCAGTCCAGCAGAAGAGCTACTATAGCTCATACTGCTGAAAAAGTTGGCGTTGGTTCTGACAGAAAGGTGAAATGGAGTCCACACCTCATTTGGTCGAAGGTGTCTTGGTGGCGAAAGGGGGGCCTACATATTATTAGGCAGGTGGCCATAAAGTTATGGCTGATTGTTGTGTAGTGTTACAGTACCAAGCTGGGCTCTGATGTTTGTTGACCCACTGCCAGACTTTGCCGCCCGTAACCTAGAGTGTCTCCCTACGTGTGGCGACTGAAGTGGGAGTGACCTGCTCTTCGCCTACATGAGTGGGTCTCTCCTACCTGTTGATGGGGAAGGTTTGTGCATGTGGCTGACTTCACCTCTTGCTCCATCTGGCGCCTTGCGACCACCTGCCACACCCCCCACCAGGTGTCAATCAGTGTACGACCCGGCCTCTCCTACACATAAATACCCCGATTAAATCCTTTCAGCACACACACAACATGTATATATACATAGTCTGTACTTTTAACAAGTAGAAGTAACTCAGTAAATCAGTAAATCGGACTTGGTGCCCTTGAAATATCAGGACCTTGAACGCATCTTGGGAATGTTCCCAGTGCACTGAGGCAGGAGTCGGCACTTAAACACATTCGCTGAGTTGTGCTCCTCTCCGCAGGAAACATAGCAAACTAAATCTGAAGTATTCCTTTCTGTCCACCATGTGACAGTCATGTTTTGCAAACCATATTAAATTACCCAGCCTCAATCATTGCCAGACTTTGCCGTTGTCTTTTAGACGAGGGCTTGCAGTTAAATGAAAGCACACGTTGTTGTCATTTCTGTGTAAAATTTAAAAAAAATTGAATTAAATTTAAAAAAAAAAATGTACACAACAGCAGGCTACAGTGCTGAGCCCAAACCATTTTTTTTTTATCAGCAGTCTTTTCAGAAACAACTAAATCATTGTTTGCTGCATGGATGCTGACAAATACTCCAAAAAAAATCAAATTGCTCATTTCAGCAATGCGTTGCTTGTTATGTGCAGTTACTCAGCAGTTCTCTGTTTGAAGTTTGCAGATGATCTTCATTCATGAATGAAAATATATGCGAATTTAAAAGTACTGTCAGGTATGGTACTGCATGGTAAGTCTGTGTGGTGTAGGAGGTTCTTAAAAACTGAGTGACTACGCAAGAAAGAGGCTAGAGGCAGAAACTGTGCACAGTGAATAAAATAAACCAACATATTCCAAACAGAAACCACCATTTTTTGGTGACATAATGTCACAAAATTGCAAGATAATCTACATGCATTTTGGTCTTCAAGCGCAATCGGCTGTTAAGCTTCCCGGCTCTACACAAAATAAGCTCGATGTCGCTTTCATTTTGCTTCAGCTTTGCTGTAAGCTGAGACCCCTGTCACTTTAAATACATGTTCATTCAGAATAGATTCATGCATCCAACTGTGTGTCTCAGACAATCTCAAACACACTTGCTGTTAAATGCGCTATTGCAACTACACAGGCGTCATCACGCATTGGTTTCCGGTTTCCATTATTATTTGTGCATGCTGTGAGTTGCAATTGCTGCGGGGATGTTATCACCACGGAGACAGTACATGTAGAAAAGACACTGCTGGAAAAACACCCCCCCCCCAAAAAAAAAAAAAAAAAAAAAATCACGGAGCTTTTACGAGGTTATTCGG
>CABFOU010343531.1:0-10567 GCA_900660325.1 Opsanus beta | reverse complement strand
GGTGAAGCAGAACAGGGCAAACTAGAACGCAAGGAACAGAGCTGGAAAAATGGCACAAGGCACATTGATCTGGCGAGGGACAGGTGTAAGAGCTAGCACTTAAATACACCTAGTGATAAGCACCAAATGAGGAACAGGTGTGCAGGGAGGAGCTGAGAGTGGGTGTGACCAGAGAGAGGAAACGCCCACCACCAAGAGAGCAGGGACAGCCAAGAGAGTAGAGACAGAGAAAACCCAGAGCAGAAAAAGAGTCAGAAGGTCAAAAAGGTCAACATAGCAGGCAGTCAAATGCAGATACTGACACAGTCTTGACATGCACTGTTTCTGACTGACGCTGCAGGTGGTTGCTGAGGGAAGCTTCTGCTGGTCAGGATCTTGCTCTCTCTCTTGCTCTCCTCTGTGTTGTTCGCCCACATTTTTTTAAAGACTTCCACTCCCTTGTGGATCATTGCTCGCCAGCTGGTTTGGTCCCTCGCTTGTTCTTCCCAGGTCTTCCAGTCGATGGAGCAGCTCTTGAGATTGTGCTTCAGGAGGTCCTTGTAATATTTCTTTGGCCCTCCTCTGGGCCATTTTCCTTCGGTCAGCTGGGAGTACAAGGTCTGTTTAGGAAGTCAACTGTCATCCATCTTCACGACGTGATCCACCCACCAAAGCTGGTTCTTGATGATGGCATTATCTATGTTCTGGAACTTGGCTTCAGCCATGATGCTTGATCTTGGTAGTCTTTCCACCTGATGTAGAGGATACTCCTCAGGCAGCACTGGTGGAATTGCTTGAGGGACTTCAGGTGGCAGCAGTATGTAGTCCAGGTCTCAGATCATTTCAGCATTAACACAGAGGATAGTACAAAGTTCTGGATGGGCCTAGATAATAAAATAAATCATTCCACCTGGCCTAACTACACAAATCAGCATACAAGGCAGGTGTGGTTTTTGGGCTGTCAGATGAATTTTACTGCCACCTTATAGATCAAGTAGGTCAGTGGATGAGGAGCTGGGCTACCACTATGTTACCCTGGGCTTGATTCCAGTCACACTACCTGTCTGTGCCCTTAGACAAGAAACTTCATCTTCATTGTCTCAGTTACCTAGCTGTAAATAGGTAGCAGTGGCACCAGGTGGCCTACATACAGCCTACTTCTTAAAATACTCACTGCAAAATTTCCAGTTGGAATTATAATCTGATGGGCTGTTATTGAATGTGTTCCTTTTTTCTGAGATTTTGTCACTGTCTGGTGTGCAGTAAGCTCAAGAGCAGAGGAATCTTGGTTTTATTCACTGTCAGACCGGAAACTGAATGGGAGATTGTGAGTCATCACTGTAAAGTGCTTTGGTTAAAAGCACTATATAAATGCAAAATTTGTAATATTGTTATTATGAAAAATACTCTGTAAGTGTCACTTATTGGTTATATTTGCCAGTTGCTTCCAAAAATCCGATGACCTGATAACACCTCTGCAGTTACAAGCGTATCTGGCTGAGTTGCAGTAACAAAGGTCACTTTCACAACTATAATTCATGTATTTTTTCTGGACCAGAGACCAAAATGTCTCAATGTTGCATTTTTCTCTTTGTTCAGTTTCCGTTCACACAGCAGTATTTCTAGACCTCATACAAACAGTAAGCAAAGCCAAGTGTGGGCATACTGTTGTCTCATTGGTCAAAAGTGCTGTGTTTATGATCCAGGTTGAGGGTCATAACGGTAACTTTGGGACTCTGCTCAGAGGAGACACTAATATCAGCGCTAGTGCGAGCCTCATCTGTTTATCTTTTCTTTTCGTGGCATGCCATTGCTATAGGCAAATATTTTCTGTAAGAAGTTTACGGCTCCGTTATACTGCAGTTGTGTTTTGTCTGAAAAAAAAGTCACTGACACACCTGTACTCTCCATTTACCTGTAGTTCAGTGTGCACCCAAGGATGCACAGCGGTGCAAAATACAAGATCACAAAAATGAAAATCAAAACAAAGGAATAACTAAGTGAAAAAATTAACTTGAACTTGTTTGTACCTTTTTTAGGCTACTTCAGTTTGCGCAGGTGGTCCCAAATTTAAACAGGGTTTAAAATCTATGCTTTCATACGAAGCGCATTACAAGTGCTCCCCTACATTCAAATCTAAACAGAAAAAAGAACACACTATCCTCCCATGTGCATAGGAACACAGAGTGCACCACAGCAGGAAAAGGAACAGTTTTTACCTGACCATGAACAGTGCTACAAGTGATGCATCTCATTGTCTATTTGTCCTTCATAATCTTCTCTTTAATGCATGCTGGCCAGTAAACAATCCTCATATGTAGAAGTGGAGACAGTGGGTGTTATTCCAGTCAATACACTTCCAGGTTTTTGTGGTACTTATGTTGTTTCCTTGCCAGAAACCCTCCCACTTGCACCTGCTGAATTGCAGTTTAAAGGGAATGACAGGTGATGCTCTGAATAATTGATTTCATGCAAGATGCACAACAAATAATTTCTCTCTGCTCAGTGCTCTCGAATGCAAACCAAAGTTGGATACTAGGGGTGCAACAATAAATCACAAAGCCAAAAAAAAAGAAAAACCACAGTATTTTATAAGTTTCAAACTGTGGACTTTGTACGTACTTTTAAACTGTGGGTTCTGCAACACTGACTGAATTATATCTTCATCTTCAGATATTTGGTTGTTAAGGTGTTTACAAAAAATGCAACATGAAAACTTCAAGCAGAATGTTCAGAAGGTGGAACCTGTATATTCTCAAGATAGAAGAAAAGCAAAACATTGTCAGGGAACTAATCAGGTCCAGCTGACCTGACACAACCTACATCGTGACCTCCACAAACATCCTCAAGCCAGTAGTTTAACAATTATTGTGATATTATTCTATGTTATAATTTCCTGTGTTTTGCACTACAACTGTAAACCTTTGAGGACTTTACAGTCATTTGAATGGTACCATAACCTTGGAACAGTGATTCATACGAACCATCAGGGAGTAGTACTTTTGCACCCATCGTTATGCCCAGGTGTTAGGATCATCTGTTTTTGCCTTTTTCCCCTCTCTGCACCCTCTCCCTCTCTGTATGTCGATGCTCTGTCAGTGGCAGGGTTGGAACACCAGAGCTTCATCGTCTCATCAAGCAAGCAGAATTTCTAGGGTGGGTATTCAGTCTACCCACGCCAAATTGTTCTGTCTCTTCAAGGTGCACGCCAAATTGTTCTGTCTCTTTAAGGTGTACTCTTTGGGTCCCATTGTAATATTCTGAGTTACTGTCTTGGAATGTATATAACATTTTTCTCCTGTGCTTCAGTACTGGCAACTACCTGTACTTACATGGCCTCCAAGAGCCTCCCATGCTTCCTACTCAGTGCCACTGCTGAGGCCACTCTTCATCAATGCAAAGTTATACAATAAACCACTGCTGATTTCATTCTTTGCCTCCTGCATTTGTCTTCATTTTGTTTTTACATTTTTTTACACCACCACCAAGTCAAGACAGAAACTTTAGTCCCAGATATTGTGCACTCAAACACCCACCACAGCCTCCTCTCCAGAACATCAGGCGAACTCAGCGAAATTCAAGCACCGGTCACAGTGAGTGTTCCAAACAAATGGCCAATGCTATATTTTGTCTTGCGAGGACAGCCAGGCAGGGTGTTTCTGAGCCTGTACTTCTCCTTTGAAGTGGGTAAAGAGGCTGTAACAGGAACTGTTAGCTCAGACTGAAATCAAACCAGGCTTTATTGTTTGCTTGTGCTAAACGGTTTGCAGCTGAAGGCTGATTTAATCAAACCAAAAGCTACGCAACAGGAGAAGGTGTAGATTATTTCTTCTTTGCAAAACTCTTATTTAATAACTGTCAGTCAATACACATTTCTGAAGTGCTCTGTGGACGTTGGACTGTAAATATTAGATGTCTGATATAATATTCTGATGCGATGTTTTAAAATTGAGTAAACAAGAGGTCAGTCATGGCTGCAATGTGTAAAAATCTTTTATTCTCACCCATATTAAATATATATTTTGAGCAGAATAACCCAATTGAGGTATTTGGGTAAACAATGAGCTAGAAACTGAAATACTTATATTCTTCATGTTAAGCTCGTTTTTGACAAGCCTATGAACTGAAATGCATAAAATCATTGTTCAAGCTATCGAGGTACTTGGGAGTAGGGGGAGGGGGCATTCTGACGTACCCCCCTAACCCAATTAATACTTCGATCTCCCCACCAAAAAAAAGAGAGCGAGAATAGAACAACAGTTGGATTCGGGGGTAGGGTCAAAACTCAAAACATTTATACCTGCTTCTTACCTGCAACTGACAATATTGTAGTATATTTTCTATATTTATGCCCAGAAGAATCTTGTAATATGTTGTCAGACACCTTCAAAGTGGAGTATACCATTTCGTAACATGGACTGAACCTCTCCGTCTGGCCAACTCCCATCATCACGATGGCTCACTTAAGTCTGTGGTCCATTGTGTGTACCACAAGCCAAAGTATACTGCAGAAGGTTAAGGTGAGTCCCTGTCAAGCTTTTTGAAATACTCTACTTTCTTAGCTTCAGCGGTTCTGAATTAGATTATCTCAAGTGTCTATGGATGAATGCTAATGCTAGCTAGTTTCTATCTTTTGCAGTATGTTACAGGCTGTGTCTCAATTCAGGGGACGTGTCCTTTGAAGGCTGCATTCCTCGACCGCATACATAGTGGCGCAACTAGGTTGTCTCATTTCGAAGATCCTTGTAATGTGACTGACAAATGTCGTCTTCTTTCCCCTGAAAATGAAGCACACAACAAGTCTATCTTTTGAGATCCAAACAATCCCAAGAGTCAATGCACAGTTTTCTCCCCAAGGAAAAAAAAAAAAAGTTCTTAAATACTTTACCAGTTACGCTCAGTACGCTAGCGCGTCGTGTGCAGCTGTCAAGGTTGCTAGGCAACATGGTGTAAGGACAGGAAAACCTAAAGTCGCAATTTGAAAATGCTCCATGGGCTAGATAGTCTCATTATAGAATGGTTTGTTCATCCTCCACAGTCTTGGAAGGCCAGATCGTCGTAGGACACAGCCTTCGAAGGATGCGTCACCTGAGTGGACACACAGCCATAGTTTAACTAACATTAGGCATTAGGTATGTTAGGCAATGACCCCTCCCCCACCAATTATCATTGTATACTTTGCACTCTGTATCAAATGTGAGACATGCATGACTCCAGTGATCTAGTTATTTTGGTGGTACTGTGCGGTGGAAAACGGGACCCAGGGGCAGTGTGATCGTGTGGTTGGTTTATCATATTGATCTGAGTGCCACATCACACAATTTGAAGATGGTGTCTTGTCTGAGGTACAACGGTCAGGAGAGGTGAATCCCAAAAATTCAGTTCCCTTCCTTCTCTTCAGCTGCTGTAATAATACGTAGCAAGTGTCATTTTGTCCATTTAAACCTGAATTCATGCTTCTCCTGTTAGCATTCATCACTGCTGTTTTACAGTCAGAAATAAGATTGTAAAGATGAAGAGATTGATGTCGAAGGGGAATTCTTACGATGAAGCAATTTTTGCAAATTCTCATGAAATAGCAGCCTTCAGCTTTCCTTCCTCCAGCAAAGAAAGCTGCTAAAACCTTGTAGGACGCCCTAAATACTCTCATTCACTTTAAGAAAAAAAAAAAATCTACAGTGTGGGATAATTCATCAAAGGACCATCTTCAATTATTTACACTCTCCTCTACATACTGAATGTGTTTCTCTTTCTCATCATTAAAATTTCAGCACTCTTCCCCTTGCACGACATTTCTTCAGAATGAATCAATGTGACAAGAAGCTTTGTTTGCACAGACTCTGCACCAAACAAAAAATCTGGAAAGGTTTTTGATGTGGTCTGGCACTGAGGCACCTGCCTCAGGTTTAAAATGAATTAATTCAGCTGTAAAAAGACCAACACTCTCTCTATAATGATATCCACAAAGCAAAAGGATGGCTGTTCACTGAAATACACAGACTGGACTCAAAACCACTTTGAGTGGGAGGTCTAGAAGTTGGAAACAAGTGTCTTTTCCCGTCTAACTAAACTGGTTTGGAAACCTAACCTGTAACCAGTGTGGGAAGGTTGCATTTGGGTATTGAAACCAATTTATTTTCATAAAATTACATTTTTCCCCAAAATGGGATTGACAGAAAAATTTTGGGAACCATACTATGGATGTAGACCTGGTAGCTCAATGAAATAAGGAACTGGCCTACCAATATGTAGACCTGGGCTTGATTCCCGGTCACGCTACCTATCTGTGTGCTTGGACAGGAAACTTCACTTGCATTGTCCCAGTCCACCAACCCATAAATTGGTACTGGCTTTGGCTGGAGAAATAATCCACATCCAGGGTGAGTCGTAGACGCTCATTTGCTGCACACTAGAAAATCTGGAGAGAAGCACCAACGGGCCTATCTAGGATTTATTTTCATTTCATTGACACCCTTTGAAACAACCTGATAGTAGTAATCGTAGTAGTAATAGTAGTCTCCTTTGTTCCATTCAAGGTCGCCACAGCAGATGTGAGGTGAATCTGCATGTTCATTTGGCGCAGGTTTTACACCGGATGTCCCTCCTGACGCAACTCCCCATTTCATGGAGACTGGGCAGAGGTGGCCTTGAACCGGAAACCATCTGCACTAGCAACAAGCGCACTTAACCGTTTGGCCACCACCCCTAGCTTTATAAAACACTTGATACTAATGACCAAAATTTCTTGTGAAAGTAAAACACCTTTTGGGATGTGGTCCTAGATAGAAGCTGGACTACCAATGTGTGAACTGCTGTTCAATTCCACGTGTGTGCTTTGGGCTACTTGTCTGTGTCCTTGGATCAGGCATTTCATCCGCATTATCCCAGTCCAACCAGTTGTGAATTGGTACCGGCCTTGTCTGTGGAAGTAGCCACAGACGTCTGTGGAAGTATGTGATAGACTGATGTCTGGTCCAGGGGGAGTTGTGAATTCTCATCTGCTTCATGCTATGGTATGAGCCTCGGGGCCTGTATAGGACTTACTACTTCAGGTCTCTATGATTCATATTTTATATTTGTCGGTTGCTGTTTTGTCCAAACAATATGAGGCCCAAAGCTGCAAGCCTGTCCTCAAAACCTCTTGCAGGAGTGGGAAAACAATATGGCCTCTGAGGTGACACTGATGTTACCCACATTCAGTCCAAAAAACACTCAAACACATGCGCATGTGGACGCGGCAGTGTGGAGACGTGTACTGCATGCTTGTGCGCGCTCCGCACACATGCCCCCCACGGGGCGCCTGTTACTAAGCAGCTCACAGAGAACTAATCCAAGTGTAAAGATTGTGAACTCTTCAGTCTGGTTTAAAAGCTCAAATGTGGTGTAAAACCCAAAATCTGCCTCGATGAGATGATTAGTGAAAGACAAACATGGCCCTTGTCGATAAAAGACGGTTAATTTGGGGGGTAATTTGTTTCTTTCTTTCCTGGAAAAAATAAAATCTGACAAAACATTGCAGTCACAGGCGTTTTGATAATATATTTAATCAGTGAAATCTAAATCATATTAATATTATCTTTTGATGCATGTATCACAGACTCATTTATTGTCTAATTATTTGTGTTTTTAATGTATTTTGACAGTTTGGATATTGAATTTAAAAGGGTGTGTTAAGTGACCCACAAGGACCTATAAATTTTAAACATACATAGATAGAGTACATACATCAAATGTATTTCAAATTTAATCTTTTCAAATTTATTAACTTTTTCAGCCCAGTCTCATGCTATTAGATTGTGATACGGTCATGAAATGTAGGAGATTTTCGTGATAAGGTTGTCTAGCCATAACCAAAACGCCACATGGCAGTTCTAAAGCACCTCCATTTATGATATATTATTTCATGATACTACAACGAAAATCTACTCGATTCCATGATGGTATCATGAACTAATAAACTTAATCACTTTTCGTGATGGCATTACGAAAAGACGTGAGATATGGTTGACTTTCAGGGTTGACATTGTTGTGGCAAAGCCTTGGTGGTGAGAAAGATTGTCTCTTGATTGATTCCCAGACAGGATGGTGGACACGGAGATGAATGAGGAAACCTAGGTACATCCAAGGTCGTGGGTTTGTTTAATGCTGTAATGTCGTTGCATGACGATAAACACATGGTCCTTGACAGATCCTGATCCTGGTCTGAAAGCTGGGAAATCCCAGCTGTTTCAGGGTCTGAGGACCTGCTGCAGCCTTCATTCGCCTTCACGTCAGTTGGGTGACATCTCCTCCACCGGATCCACCTTTGAGGACTTCTTGTTTCTCCAGAGCCCCGTTAGCCGTCTCATGTTCAGGGTTCCTGTTGGGCCTTCATGGCTACTGTAGTGGCCACAGAGCACACAAGGTCCCCACTGTATTCCCTACTTGATCCATTACCCAGGTGTCATGATGGGGACGAGGGGTTGGAGTTTGACACCCAGTGCACAGGGTGTGTATCAGCCTTCTGATGTCTTTCTTTCTGTTTAAAAATTGCTTAGTCGATGAATCTGGTGGGTTTTTTTTTTCATGACATACTATAGTCCAGTCAGATTTGTTTAAGCAGTCAACATCTGTGCCTAGTGGAAGAGCTAAGGGAGGCTAATGCTAAATCACACTCCAACCATGTAGTACTCGTCTCCATATTTTTTTTTTATCCTCAGTAAGTCCCACCTACTTTCAAAATTCCCCAAAACAAATTAGTGCCACCTTGGGCATCTGCATCACGTCTCTGTAGCTGGAGCTCCAACTGTTCCTTCTGCACGTTTTATGGTCTTTCTGATTCCATTTTACTCAGTCTTGCAGCACGGCCACAACAATGTGTATATTCATTGCATGGATTAAAAACCATTCCCCAGGCAGGCAATTAGCCCGGACTTGTTGATGATATGAACTGTGCATGTCAATCAATGCTGTGTTTCTTGGGGGCAGCAGGAGCTCAGGCAGTACATCAGCATCTGTGTCAACTGAAGGGTCAAACAATCCAAACCACTCAGCCTCAGGGGCGCACTAACCTCACATGCTGACCTCACACAGAGGAGGAACAAACACACAAAGAAAGAACTACTGGATTTCTTTCAGTCCGAGAAAGCAGCAACAACAAAAAGGTCAGTGGTGTTAATCTGAGTATTGATAATATCTTCTTGCACCGAAAACGTGAAGAATCCTGAACCGCCGCAGAGACATCTATACACCCTCAGAACGCAGCGTGATTTTGTGCCACTCGGACTGCTTGTGCAGTGTGCGTGTGACTGATAGGTGGGCTAATGCCATTCTGCTGCTTCCACAATCATGGCGATGTGCTGTTAATCTGGATTTAGGTTTCAGGGAAACTTAATCTCACAGAGACAAAGATGTCAGTCTATAGCAGAACAGCTGCAGTGTGGTTGTGACAATCATCTGTGATCACAAACAGGAAACCTTTCACCTCCTCTGGATCTGTGTGTTTTCATACATAACACATAACACGATGTGCACCATACGCGATCTCATCACGCTGTCATTAAACTGACCTTTATTCAATTTGAATTTCATGCTGCAAAAATGTATTTATCCCTCACAGCCCAATTGCATGAAGCAGTTCCACCCCACAGATACAGAACACAGCGTGGATACCAATGCACACCACACCAATGTGCACAGCACACATCACACAGTTCAGTGAAACTGTAACACACATCCCAACACTACCTACACAACAAAGTCATCCACAGACTGTAAAATACTAACTGCACTCTGGCAGAGGCAGAAACTGAATTTTTTGAACATGGGTCCATTTTAGAAGTTTCAATTGGGAAGAAACCGAGAATAACCAGTCCAGCATTTAGTTTGAACTTCAAATATTATTGTGGGTTGAATAGCTACACAATGTAAACATATGAGACAAACTACACCCCTGAATGTGGGCATGCCAACATCACCTAGGTGATGGTGACAAAACTTACCACTCATAAATTACGAGGTATAAATCATTATTATTTATGATGGCCAGCCCAGTCCGTTAGCTGTAGTCAGGTAGGGATCAGTGACAGATTACACGGAACAGGAGTTAATCAGGTTCTACAAAGGAATTGTTTGCACCATCTGTTATGCCTAGTTATGACGTTAAAGGGTAACATGTCATAGAATTCAATGGATGTTGACTTTTACTTTGGAGACCAAGTACTAATCACAGTCAAAACTATTCCATTTATAAATCCTACTAACTCAACGAAAAGTTTGCATGACTTTTAACCAAAATTAGAGCAACTTTAACATTTGACCCTTGTACAAACTGATATTGACCTTCGTCACCATTTTTTTTTTTTTACCTCAGAACTCCATAACATTTTGTCATACAGTGCATCTGGAAAGCTTCACTTTTCCACATTTTGTTATGTTACAGCCTTATTCCAAAAAGGATGAAATTCATTTTTTTCCTCAAAATTCTACACACAATACCCCATATTGACAATGTGAAAAATGTTTTTTGAGATTTTTGCAAATTTATTAAAAACAAAAAAATAAGAAATCACATGTACATAAGTATTCACAGCCTTTGCTATGAGGCTCA
>CABFOU010343500.1:0-11418 GCA_900660325.1 Opsanus beta | reverse complement strand
GCAGAGATTGCTTCCTTCTGGAAGGTTCTCCTCTCTCCACAGAGGAGAACCTTCGAAGGAATGCTGGAGCTCTGACAGAGTGACCATTGGGTTCTTGGTCACCTCCCTGACTAAGGCCCTTCTCCCCCGATCGCTCAGTTTAGATGGGTGGCCAGCTCTAGGAAGAGTCCTGGTGGATCCAAACTTCTTCCATTTATGGATGACGGAGGCCACTGTGCTCATTGAGACCTTCAAAGCAGAAGAAATGTTTCTGTACCCTTCCCCAGATTTGTGCCTTGAGACAGTCCTGTCTCAGAGGTCTATAGACAATTCCTTTGACTTTATGCTTGGTTTGTGCTCTGACATACTGTCAACTGTGGGACCTTATATGTAGACAGGTGCGTGCCTTTCCCTTATCATGTCCAATCAATTGAATTTACCCCAGGTGGACTCCAATTAAGGTGTAGAAACATCTCAAGCATGATTAGTGGAAACAGGATGCACCTGAGCTCATTTTTTGAGCTTCATGGCAAAGGCTGTGAATGTACATGTGATTTCTTAGTTTTTTGTTTATATATATATATATATATATATATATATATATATATATATATATATAACGGTGCAAAAATCTCAAAAAAAAAAAAAAATTCACATTGTCATTATGGGTAGAATTTTGAAGAAAAAATAAATAAATTTCATCCATTTTGTAATCAGGCTGTCACATAAAAAGATGTGGAAAAAGTGCAGCGCTGTGAATATTTTCTGGATGCACTGTATTTTCAGACTAATTAACACCGTGTGATAAGATGGTGGCGCAAACAGCTAATATGGTTGTTTTACAACCAGGATACCCCGGGTTCAAGGCTGCCTTTACCCCATTCTCGTCTTATTAATTTTATGCAAATTACAGTGGTTTTATACTGTAAAGTATACTGTATTTTTTACAGAATTATTCTGGCAACCACATTTGCCAGTTTTTTCCATAAAAAAATATTAGAATTTTATTTATTTTAACGGGGTACAAATCTGACTCTTATAATGTGAATTTTTTTAATTGCTCTGATTTCTTACACTTTGGGACACTCTGCCACGAAGTTGAGACTACTAGTGTGATGATGTGTGCTAACCCAGGCATGCTATGAATCACATTACAAATAGCTTTAGTAAATGCGTCTGACGGACCACCAAACCTCACCCCTGTGGCCATCGCAGACACTCGTTATTCACAAAGACAACAGGTCAGAAAAACCCATTGTGGCACACAGAATGCAGAGACAAATCACGCTGTTTGTACAATAAGAATTCCAGTTTTGCACCTTCTAATTTGACCTTGTGTGTAAATGGTGGATTCTTGCCGTTCACAAAACCCGTGGGACACACATGCGGGTGTAATGTTTGTGTGGGATGTGTGCTAAGACCGGGATCACATTGTGCCTCTGCTATTACTGGATATCCTGAAAGGAAGGAAAGTATGGGAGGAGGAGGGAGAGGAGGCAGAGAGGGAAAGACCGGATTATGTGCACTGGTCAAGTGGATAGAGAGATGGACGAGGAAGAGAGCAGGTGATAAGAAAGAGACAGCTCATGTCCGTGCTGTGCTGCAAAGGAAATATGGCAGCACTGTTAAGAACAACCTCAGAGGCTACTGATTTCTGGTTTTCCACTCTTGAGCGTGTGTGGATTTTTAAATTTGTTGTTTTGTTTTAAGCAGCGGTTCGTAATGATAGAAACAAGAAGAAGAAAGATGTGAAAGAGGAGGTGGTGCTTCCAGAGAGCTACGAGCTCAGCGGAGAACTGGAAGAGCTGGTCAATAAAGTCAGCAAAGCTCACCAAGAAACCTTTCCTTCACTTTGCCAGCTGGGCAAATACACCACTGTAAGTCACGCTTTCCAGCATTCACACACAAATCCAACAGTCGAGCCGTTTTGTCACATCCTCTGAGCTGTTGCTTGCAACACCCAAATTGCATTGAAACACGTCAATTCGACGTAGCTTCCCCAACAGAGCAATGGCTTAACTAATTCAGTTCCCCATTATGGCATCAATGCAGCATCTGAATGATTGATGCAACACCGGAATGGAATTTGTTTTGCAAATATGTTGAGGCTCAGACACCACTGATGGAAGAAAGGTAGCACTTCACCTCTGTGATGTCATGCTAATCCCCCTTGTCTGTGTGTGTGTGTGTGTGTGTGTGCAGAACTCCAGCTCAGACCACCGTGTCCAGCTGGATCTGGGTCTGTGGGACAAGTTCAGTGAGCTCTCCACCAAGTGCATCATCAAGATCGTGGAGTTTGCCAAGCGGCTGCCGGGCTTCACCACCCTCACCATCGCTGACCAGATTACTCTCCTGAAGTCGGCCTGTCTGGACATACTGGTTCGGACCTTTTAACGTGCTTTTGTATTAACACAGTCCTGGTTGGAATTATTGGCACCTTTGAATTTTATGTGCAGAAAATAAAATATGTTCAGCAATAAATGCAAATGAACCAATTTTGTATAATAGTTAATAAAAAAGTCCAAAGTTTTTGAGCAGCAAAACAAAATGCTTTCACAGTGACATAATAATAAAAATAAATACAGGCATAAAATGTATGTGTGACAGTTACTGACACACTTTGGTGAATTTGTTGAATTTACAGTAAATCATGACTTTTACAGCCAGTTTTCTTGAGACAACTCAGGGGGTGGATACATGAACACCCATATGCTAAGGATTGATCTCAGCTATAACACTTTAGTCATGTGGGGCATTTCTCTGGGTGGGATCCAACATTCAGGTGTCTCAGTGTTGAGGACACCATCAACTGGAGAAGGTCAAGGGGATGCCCAAGTTTCACCTGACTGCAGCAGATAAATGGTTACTTTCCAGAAGTGGTGTTGGAGCAGTTGTCTACCTTGGTGGTTGCCATCCAGGAGCTGCATGCTACCGGAGACATTTTGGTACTGTATGGTGAATCCATCTGAATTAGGCAGTTCTAAAAAACTGAGTTAACCATTCAAGGAGGAGTGTAGTGAGTGAAGCCACCAAGACACCATGACAGCTCTGAAGGAGTTATAGGCTTATGTGACTGTGACTGGAGAAACTGTGCACAGGGCAAATGTTGTCTATTGCATTAACAGTCCCAGCTTCACATTGTAGTCAAATAGTCCTTCTTTATTTGTTGCTGATGCAACAGACAACTGTTGCCCTGTGCACAGTTTCTCTAATCTCAGTTGCATAAGCTTTTAACTCCTTTAGAGCTGTAGCGGGTGTCTTGGTGGCTTCCCTCACTACTTCCCTCCTTGCGGGGTAACTCAGTTTTTGAGAACTACCTGAGTGGCAGGATTACTATACAGTACCATAATGTTTCTGGGAGCACGCATTAATGCCATGCTTCATTGGATCCACCAGACCACAGAAGAGCCGTGGCTCCTGGATGGCAGCCACCAAGGCAGACAACTGCTCCAAGAAGGACTGCAATACAAGTAAACAAATCAGATGTAGGTCTGAGTCTCCTGTGTGTCTTCTGGCAAACTGGTGGTCAAATTTCACATCTTTTTTTTTTTTTAAAGAAATCCTTCTCTGCGTCACTCTACTTTGGCGGTGTGACTAGTGATGCAACAGACAAAAGTTGCATGGTGCAGTTTTCCCAATCACAGCCACAGAAGCCTAAAATGCTTTCAGTTTTGTCTGGATATCTTGGTGGCTTCCCTCACTAGTTTGTTTCTTGCTTGGTCACTCAGGATTTGACAACTGCGTATTTCTAAATGATTGATAGAAATGAAGTCCGAGACGTATTCAGTGACTTGTATTCACGTATCCATCCGCTGACCTGTCGAAAGAAAACTGGCTGTAAAAGTGATGATTTAGTGTAAATTCATCAAAGGCTGCCGGTAACTTTTAGGCACAGATTTTATGTCTGAAAGCATTTTTGTTATGGTTGGTGTTCAGTAACTTTGCACATGTAATTAAATATTCAGATTATATGAAGTCGGTTCACTTGCGTTTATTTCAGCATATATTTTAATTTCTACTTGGTCCTGGTGATGTTGAGCAGAACTGTGACTGGAGGGAAAACTGTTCCTTCTCAGATGAGTGAATGCTGGCACGTGGTGGTGAAAAGCGGTAGTGCAGGAAGCTTTAAACAATGTTGAGCCCCATTGCATGTTGGGAGTTTGCCACTGACAGCATGATGCCTGTTTATTTTAGTGCTGTAGATTGTGTCTCTGAACCACCTTTGTGTCATATGTTCCTCGGTACTGACAGTTTTGCACTTCCTGTTGCTAACAGATGCTGAGGATCTGCACACGCTACACCCCGGAACAGGACACTATGACCTTCTCAGATGGCCTGACTCTGAACCGGACTCAGATGCACAACGCTGGTTTTGGTCCTCTCACAGATCTGGTGTTTGCCTTTGCTGGCCAGCTTCTACCGCTGGAGATGGATGACACAGAAACCGGCCTCCTCAGTGCCATCTGTCTCATCTGTGGAGGTACTGCACGGCTGAACGGTGGAAATAGATTCTACAAATCTGTGTTTATGCCACAAACTGATGTTTTGCCTGTCTTATTTGCCAGATCGTATGGATCTAGAGGAGCCGCAGAAAGTGGACAAACTGCAAGAACCTCTTCTTGAGGCCCTGAAGATCTACGCTCGCCGCCGCCGCCCCAACAAACCCCACATGTTCCCCCGCATGCTAATGAAGATTACAGACCTCAGAGGCATCAGTACCAAGGGTCTGTATCAAGTGCAGTTTCTAGGAGCATATTTCAACATCAGTTTGATGGTTTTCTATTTCCGTATTTGGCTGTGAAGCAGTTTTTAAGGCACATTTGTTAATTATCTGCTACTGCCATCTGTTGCGTGTGCAGGTGCAGAACGAGCCATCACTCTGAAGATGGAGATCCCAGGACCCATGCCTCCTTTGATCAGGGAGATGCTGGAGAACCCGGAGGCGTTCGATGACCAAACGGAGTGCAACGAGAGCCCACCGCCGCCTCCGCTGCCGCCACCTCCACCACCAGCTCTGGTTCTGAAGCAGGAGGCCGAGGACGAGGATGACAGCTGGGCCACGGAGAACGGCAGCGAGCCATCACCGGAGGAGGAGGACGAGGACGACGATGACGACGTCGGGGATGAAGAGCGAGACCGGGCCTCGGACAGTGACGGGGAGGCTTGGGGGGTCCTGGATGCCATTGAAGGGTCGAGAAAAGGCCTTGTGGGGAGGGCACAGTGAACAGAGACACATACGGTCCAAACATAAAAGACAACCTCACTCACGCTTCCACCTCAAGAAAATGCTGGCCTTCTCCTCCTCCTCCTCCTCCTCCTTCTTACTGCACATCACTGTGTCCTCCAGAATGGAGCACAGCAGAGCCTTATGTGTACAGACTCGTCTTACTCAGGTCACTGAGGTCAGTGACAGGCGAACGACAGGAAAAGGTAGAGGAGAGACGGCAGCATCACATATAAACTCCTCGCGTGGCCAACAGGGAAGTTAACAAGTGACAAAAAGAACAATACCTCTTTGAGAAAGCTAAACCTCTCTCTCATTTTTTTTTTTCTCACTGTTGTTATGTCTAAATAGGGAAATGGCCAAATAAGACACCAGAACTGTGCAGTTGATTCCAACGGATTACAATAAGCACATTTCTCAAAAGAAAACGAGTGCAGGGCAAAACCAAATCGAGTATGCTAACCGTTGTTTTTGTGGTTTTTGCTTTTGAATACTTTCCTTTTTTTTCTTTCTTTTTTTTTTGATTTATGAATAAGACCATACATATCTATATACCATTATATTTTTGTCTTTGTTATTCTGGTTTTATATATGGATCCTTTTAGACAAGTTTTTAGGTTTTTTTGTTTTTTTTTTGTTTTTTTTTTCTTCTTCTTCTTCTTTGAAGAGCTTTCCTGAGAAGATATTCAGAGGGAAAGAAGGGTAATCTGGACTGGTTGGGTCTTCCTAATCACCTACATATCCTGAGCTGGGGTGGGGGTGGAGGGGGGTGTGTTTGTAGAGGGGGGCACACTTTGGCTCACTGTGGACTTCAATGATAATCAACCCAGAAGACGATTGTTGTGTTACAGTGACTTTGTTTGTGTTATCAGGGAATTGGCATTATTTTGCTCTTGTTGTAATCAACATATGCTCTCAATGTGGAAACTAAGTATCTTTGTGCCAAAGTTAGGAAAAGTCATCTTTGGGATAAGGTTTGACTACTGGCAGGGACTTCGGCCATGATCCGTTATTGTTGCAGCACTCACTCGTATGCAGTCACATACAGCATATGTTTAATGTGTACTCTTAGAGATTAAAGTTTTCCAGAAGTAACTGGATTGGTTGGTTTGGTGCCACTATTTACATCAGACTTTGTAACATCGACATTTGACTGTTGAGAAGCCATATTAAACGTGGCCCAAATTATTTTTCTAGGTATCACACTAGCTCCGTTTTCAGATTCAAAACAAAGCTTTCTTTCTCGGCCACTCCTCCCCAACCCCCAGCATCGAGCACAAAGAACCATATTTGGAGCCTTTTAACAGGTCTAACGGCTCCTATGTGGGGAAGAAAAACAGACGTGGATTATAGTCTGGCCACTTTTTTGATCAGAAGCACTTTTAGTCACTAGATGTGACTTTTGGATATATTTCTGGAAAGTAGCTGCCGTCTGCCATTTTGATAAAAAATTCAACAGCTGTGCAGTGAGCATTGAGAGTTGTTGGTGCTGGTTTCACAGGGTAGGGCACACATGCACTAAATGGGCACACCCGTAAATTCCGTGTACTAAAAATGCAGGTGTGGCCAGACCAATAATGTAAATGGGATGGAAAGGCTCCGAGCACAGAGGGGGTGGCATTTCATTGTCTGCACAGGACACCATAGAAAATAGTTGTTGGATGTTATGTTGCTTAATGTGTCATTTAGGAGACCTTTAAATAATATTCCAGCTGTGGATGATGCTAATTGTGGTTCACACGAACTGTGGTTGATGGTAACCACAGCTGACGCTAACCTGATGTCTAACCTATCTATTAACCGTGATGATGCTAACCATTAGCACCAACCACAGCTGGCATCAATTATATTTAGCATCATCCACAAGTAGTGTCAGTCGCAGTTTGCATTTGCCCATACAGTGATGAAAACATTGTTATAAATAGTGGTACACTCCAAACCCAGTAATTTCCAGAAAACTTCCGTTTGTTACTCCTTTCATTCTACCCTCAGCTGGAACAGATGTGCTGACCTGGCATCGATATGTAGCACTTTTGTGATCCTGTATTCACATCTCGCTCGCTGAGAGTAGACGTCTGCGAGCTCAACCCAGCTAGCATGACCCGTTTTGACGACAGTTGAATGCAATCAAACACGGAGCACTCCCTGATGATATCAGTAGTCAAAAAAATTCAACGCAAACGCATCCACACATACATGTAGCACCTACACGATCAAAGACATATATGCAAGTGGAAAGCAGAAATCCTTATGGAAGACATTTTGGAGTCAGACTCAGGGCTTTTCAGTAAGGACCAAACTCTAGCTGCTGGCTAGATACAGGCAATATTTATGTGTGTATTCTTGCCTCATTGTTATCGGCTCAATCCCTCTGTGTGCACAAAGAAGGTGACTAGTCTGGAAAAATCAAATAAAACGGCGTGGATGCCACTGTGGGGAAGTATCATCAGCAGCAGCATCAGTGCTTCCCCACCTGAGCTTGAGCTGGCATCTATGCAGCAAACTGCCTTCTCTTCCCAAAAGCCATTATATCATCTTGTGTACATACTCGCTCCTCTTTAAAAGGGGCCGTGGAGGATTACGCGTTCTCATGTATCACTTCTTTATTGCCAAAATGTCTCACGAGGTGATCAGCCGGGGAGAGCACGGCTGATAGGATTCGCTCTCTCTTCTTGAAGCAATATGAACATTGATTCTGTGGCAGTGAAAGGTTTCCTCATTTTGTGTGTGTGTGTGTGTGTGTGTGTGTGTGAGAGAGAGAGCTGTTTTCATTGGGTGAATGTCTTTGTGCTGTCACACATCACCTCGTGTGCGACTCCTCGTCCCTTCTCCCTCTGCTCGGCTGTTATGATGGAACGTTGAGATTATGTTTGTTTCTGCATCTTGTTTTTTTTGTGTTCAACACGGCCAAGGCGTTGTCAACCGTCTGTTTATGTCATACAAAGAAAAGCCATATAAACAGTAAGAGGCACAATAAACTACTTTTGTGAGATTACTGCATGTTTTATTTTTTCTTTGACATGGTGTGATTTTCTTTTTTATCTTTTTATGCGTTGTTCAGAAAGTTAAAAAATAAGGAGCTGTGTGCAGATACCATCATGCCTTACAAAGGTGTGCCGGTAGAGGGAGGTGTTGCAGCACGACTGCAGGGCCTCCTGCATGCTGCATGGAGGAAAGGAACAGGGTCCGTTAGGTCATGGAAAGCTTTGGGTGCACAACCTAATAAATCACAGCCTCCAGCTGAACAAGGGCATCAGATAAAGGAGTCTTCTCAAGATTTGTTCACTCCGCAGCTGCAAGTGTAGAGATCCAATTGTAGATTTTACTGTAGGTTTACATCTAAGACAGTGATCTACAAGTGGGAGTTATTTATTTGAGTTAATTTATTGGATCGGCTAAAAACTCATGTGATTTAATCTTTTATTAACAGCTAAGCAAATTTAGTATTAATCAGCCATACAGACACTGCATTAGGCCAGTATTCTAAAAATGACGAGTAACATTGTTGTGTTACAGGAAAATGTGCATTTCAGATGTTTGATGCAAATGCCACCAAAAATCTGATATTTTTGTCACAAATTTTGACATCAGTGGCAGCAGAAATAATTATTTTCCTCAAAAGAACAGATTCCCCCTCCTTTAAGTAAAAGGTGAGCAATTGTAAAAGTGTGAAATACCAAGGCCTCACCTGATTTTATTCGGAGAGAGAGAGGGGTGGGTGATAAACAGGGATGAGATTCTATCAATTATATGATTGCTTTAATTAACCATCATTAAAGACAGATCAATAATGGCAGACAGGAATTAAAATAAGGTCCATACATTATACACTATTTTACAAGGAACAATCAAACAGCCTCATATACTGAGCCCCTGGAAGGTGTTGCCATGGGAACGAGAAAGGGGGGAGGGTTTGGTGAATTTAAAGGAGCCACGCAGGATTTTTCTCAGTGGTGGCACCAATCTCTCTCCCCCCCCCTCCCCACACACACACGGTGGGCCCGGGTGGAACTAATGGTGGGGCCACCAAAATTTGTGCAAATATGCATTTTCAGGAAATTTCAGTTTCAGGCTACTCAAGAGACTTAGTTCACTATATAATACACAACAAAAAAAGTAATATCAGCTGTTTGACAGATAAGGTCTAAAGTGTTCAGAGAGCACCGCGACCAGTTTTCACATTCACTGAGTGGTCACTACTATTTCTGGACAGGTTAAGTCCATTTGTCAGTTGTGGTCATCATATGTTCTTTTTGTGATCATGACAAAAGGGTTCAAACATCATTTCAAACATAATACATATTTTAGTTTTATTGTGACAATGTCAGGACATTGTCATAAATAGCTGTTTTGAGGGGATAAAATTGCTGTGCAGCCCACAAAACCAAAGTTTGGCATGAAAAATGGGCTTTTTCTATTGTTTTGCAATAAATGTAGTTGGAAAAAGACACTTATTTGCCAGGAACAAAAATCGTGTTACACAGTGAATCAAATCATCTCATTTTTTTTAAAAACAAGTATTGTGATATCATGAAAATTCACCTACTACATGGAAGAAATAGTGATATCATGCAGAAAAATCATAAATAATTTATAAAATATAGAAACAGGAAATAGATAGCATCAAGGATTACGACTTATACTTAAAAATAAAGTTGTTTCTTTCAAGTTAAACATTCACCATAATTGGCGTGAACAGTGATGAAATTATGTATCGAATCACGACAGGTATGTTGTAATATGTATCGTGGAGCTAGAGTATAGTTCCACCACTAATGGGTAGATGGTGATATGTATATATGTATGCATATATATCGTATCATACAGCGAGTGCATCGTTCCACCTCTAATGGATTGATGGAACAGTGATGCAATAGTGTGCTGAATCGCGTTACGTGTATAGGGATACATCTCGTATTGTGGAGCTCGTGTTTCGTTCCCTCCAGTGGACAGATGGAACAACGATGTAATTACGTATCGCGATATGTATCGAATTGCGGGAGGTGTACGGTGATGCGTATCGTATCGCTAGTGTATCGTTCCACCCCTAATGGAGCCAATTACCGCCGACTGATAAACACTTTTATTTCCTATAAACAGGAGGACAGAATGTCCATAAATTTGTTCAATGATGTTGAAAGAAAATGTCATTTCAATTCATTGAGAAAGCAGCATCGCATGATGAAGCATTTTGGACCCCGGTGAAGGAACACAGTCCAACGAATGCCCTTCTAGTTGTCTCATTTAACATACGAGCCAAAAGTGGAGAAGCATTTTAAAAGGCTTGGTTCGGTATGTCAAGAAAATGTGCCATTCACCGTGAAACCACTTCCTGTGTGCGGTGACACGACAGTTTGACACAGTGGGGTGGGGGTGGACAAAACTACTGGGTCGCTGTGATCATACGTGTCATAGATATGAGGGACGTGGGGACAGTGATGATGTTTCCGTCTGTTAGTGTCTCAGGTTTTGTCGGCGTGCGGCACACAGCAGCCGAGTCAACGGGGACTTACGGGGCTGAAGTCGATGGGGAAATAGCAGGAAGTCACTTCAAACAGCTCCTCTGTGAATTTACCTGAGAGAGCAGGTAGAAGGCAAAACGGTTCAAGTCCCCCTCACACGAGAAAAAAACCGCACAGGAAGTGACACGGCGGGTGAGCTCACCTAGGTCGTAACCTCGGTGGATGATGTTTGTCGCTATTCGGAAGGCAAGTAGGAGGTTACGAGGATCCCTCTCCCCGTCCACCGATTGGACAAACCCAAACACAAAATCGGCCCCCAAACCCTTCAGCTCTGGAGACGAGGCGCACAGAAAGAGACGGTTGGGATTCAGTTCAGTAAAGACACAGAACTACATACACAGGCTGTTACGATGATGCAGAAAGTCTCAGTCAATTAACACCTGATGTTAAACCCCCACCCCCCAAAAAAAAGAACACTAGAGTACCGCGCAAACCTCTGCCAACACTAGTTTCCAATTCCACAAATTTGTACCTTGGAAAAAATTTTCAAGGTCAAAGTCCTGTTAGAAGTGACTTTTCATAAACTAAAATATGATACAAAATATAGATCAAAAGGGGCTTTTCAATGTTAAAATCAAATATCCGCTAAATCTGCAATCCAGATCAAACTTAGTCAGTTCATTGAAAGCGCCAGTTTGCACCTCATTGTCACAAATGAGAGCGATTGAGGCACTTTTGATTGAGATATAATGC
>CABFOU010343427.1:0-12145 GCA_900660325.1 Opsanus beta | reverse complement strand
GCAGACCTCCGTCAAGCAGCTTATTTCACCACATATTGAGAGTTACACCCAACACTGATACCAACTCTCACATACAAGATATTGTATCATGTGTGTTAAAAAGTCATAGAAAAATGAAGAAAATTTTTTTTATATTAATTTGTTCATCATATTCAAAAGTTATATAACAGGTTACAACATGGGCCTATCTGCAATGATAAAGAATCCTTCAAAAAAATTCCTTGATCCAGATGGTGATCCGGATTACCACAAAAATGTCAGTTCTTTGTACCAGTATCTGTTTTGTCTGTGAAGTAGACGCGAATCAGATAGGATTTGTATTTTTAATTGATTTTTCAATCCGTACATGGGATTTCCAATGTTAAATTTTCAAATTTTTTCCTGACGTCATTCTGGATCAGATCCAGAAGAAAATTCAGACAGTAGTCCATATAGCATCCCTCTAGTACCATAAAGTAAATTGGATGTTTATTTTACAAGATACGATTTTTTTAAAAATCGCTCCATTTTAAGTAAATGGCAAAATCCAGATTTTTTTGTATCCAGATGATGATCTGGATCACCACCAAAATTTAATGATTTGTTACCGGTCATAATGCACACCACCTCTGAAAATTTCAGCAAAATCCATTCATACCTTTTGAGTTATTTTGAAAACAAACAGAGACAGACAAACCAATGCCGATGAAAACATAACCTCCTTGGCGGAGGTAAGAAACTCCACAGAAGATTGTATGTGTGAGAGAATACCCTGTGGATGCGCTGAAATGATTGACAACCAAATTAATAGATATTTGTCCGTATTTTTCGTTGCTGTTAAAAGAGGTGGCCTAAAGAGGACATATTTGAGATTTATTTTGTTAAATCTTGTGCAGCTCTGAAGAATAACCTGAATATTCAGAATGTTTTTTGATGACTCAGTGACAATATTAAATGGAATTAGATAGCAAACCTTTCAGAATGCAAGAATTGGTACAAAATATCAAAAATTAATAACGTGACTATACATTACAAATGATGTAAATGTGCTCCATTAGGAGGATTTGAACAACCAATTTTTCCAAAGATGTTATTCTTCATAATCAAGAAAATACCAGAGTTGTTTTTTACGTTTTCTTTTGCTAAACAATTGAAGTACTTCATACTGTAAGATCAATTGTATAAAAGAAACTTAAAAAAAAAAAAATATCTGTTGATAACTAGTTACATAATTCTCTGAGCATGTGATCCATGAGCTTGTTACTTAGAGACGACCTATTTATACACCTGAGTCCCTTTAGAGACAGACATCAGATGAGTATGTACATGACATGCATAAACAGATGAGCACACGCATGCACGTGGATAGACGGCGCAGCCTGACGGATGAAGTCATACGGCTTAAAGAACAGCGACATTTTTAAATCACACTGACGGCTTTACGCTGATGTGAAGCAATGGTGGAGCCAAAGAACATTAACTGTGATGTCACAACATAATAAGATTAGCATCTTCTGGATTAGAAGTTCGAGACTGTGGAAGAGGATATGATTTATTTGTGCATCCGGCTCCAGAAAGCAGTTCAAGAACCTTTAACACCGTACCTTATTAAAACGTGTTATGTAATCACACACTAATGTGATTAAATGTATTTTATATGTCAGATGGGTTGGATTATTACCAAGAGGGAGTTGGCGAGGAAAAGAAATAATCAGAGGGGAAAAATGATTTAATTCAAAAGAAGAATGTAAAACAAATTAAAAGGCAGAGCAGATAAATGGCAGCCATTTTATTCACTTTTTACGTGACATGCGAGCAGTATGAACACGTGCAGAATCATTACATTTGCAGACAAACAGTGACAACAGACACCAGTACAGACAACAGCATGCAGATGAGTAGGTGATGATGGAAAGAAGCATGAACATAAAAGAAAATAAAGTGGATTCGATGGGTCGGTTGTTCACGCTGAATAAAGTGACACCGTGAACTTGTCAGCAGGAACTATTATTGGAAGAAACACAAGTCAGACAGCTGTGTTGTTAAAAATATGTACAGGCTGCCTGATCGTAATGAACCCAGTGCTTACAGCTGAACTACACATTCCCAGCTATTCTATCTACTGTACATTTCCTGATCAGTCTTTCCTAACTTCTGCCCCTCTTCTTTTTTCCTTCTTTTTAGTCCCCATCCGCATCGACAGCCCTGAGTGTTTGCACTGCACCTGCTCTCTGTTTGGCTCTGTGGAGCTCTTTCTCCAAGTCCTCCCTTAGCTCCTCATTTGTTTTGATGCTCTGCTCGAGCTGCTCCCTGAGGAGTTGCACTGCTGTCAGCTCCAGCTGCAGAGCGTGGAGACGCTGGGCACTGCAGAAAAAAGAAAAAAAACACCCACACAACGTATATCAGCAAGGCTCTTCAACTGTTATCATGGCCTCAAACATAAACAAAAACAAAACATGCTTCTCTGACAAGGTCCACTTCTATTTCCACATTTTATGTTGTATTTTTTTCCAGGTCCATAAGGGGTTTGACAGGGACAATATTTGTAATTTTGCCTTCTTTGTGTCATGATGCTGTGTAACTGGTGATGCAACAAACAGCTGTACTATAACCAGTCTCCACAGCTACAGAAATTTACAACTCCTCCTTGATGGCTTCCCTCACTCATATCCTTTTTACGTGACATTTCTGAATAACGAATCTCCCTCGCATTTCAACTGCACTGTGGTGGTGCACAGTGGCAAAATTTTAAAAAGTTATACAGAGCCAAATCACAACAGAAGTCACCTCGAGGCACTTCAAAAGATTAAAGTCTAACCTTACCCACCCTCTGAGCAAGCGCACTGGCAACAGTGAGTGATCATGTGTATTTGAATACAGGAACACACCTCAAGCAGACCAGACTCAGTGGGGTGACCATCTGCTTTGGCCATACCACCAAATAAAATGAAATCAGCAAAGCACAACATGGAAATGTCAGACAAAAAGAAAAATGTTGCAAAAGAGTAAAGAGAAATATGTTGCAGCTAAGCCACCATATACATATCGTGCCCAGTGGTTGCCACAACTGATAACTAAAAAAACAAAACAAAAAAACAAACATCCAAATGGTGCAGAACAGAGTCTCAGTAAATGGTATATCATTGGCGAATTGGTGTTCAAAGTAGGAATCTAGTTGGACTATTCTTCAGAATTCGTCACCGAGGCTTCCAGAAGTCCTTAGTACAGTCCAAGTTTCTACAGTTCCCCAAAGATCTCACATGCCCCAACTACTTATAGTTGATATTATACAGTCAGATCAGACTGTATTGTGCAACATATCCCTCCAATAAAGGGCTAACAGTGAAAGGATTTAAAAAAAAAAAAAAAGGGTCCTGATGATGGTTCTTTAATGACATCACATCTAGTCTTTAGATATTCTGAGCAACTATGGTTGCTGTAGACAGAAATAAAACAGTGAACAGAGAGAAGAAAGAAAAAAAAATACAACTTGTCTTCAGGGGTGCCACACAAAGAACATGAATTACTGCATCCTGAAAAAGTTTCACAACAAATAAACAAACCAAAAATTATACTTTCTTTGTATCCCAATACCTTAAATGTCATCAAACTAAATTAATAATGAATCAAAATGTTTTTGTTTTCAATCACTCACATGGCTGATTTGAAGTTGTAGTTACTATTATCAGGTCGTTACCTGTCTTGCTCCTTCACAGTCCTGACCAGACTGGAATAGAGCTGCTGTTCTGCTTTAAGTGCTCTGTTCAGGGCAACATGTTCCTGCTGCAAGTTTAGAATGTTAGGCAAACCCTGAAAGAATACAAAAAAAAAAAAAAAACTTTTCATGTCAGAACAATGAGCATGCTAAAATACAGTATTTTATTTAGCTGTGGTTGGAAATGGTGCTAAGGTACTTCTTGCTGGCTGTCTCCACCAATCATGGTTGTCTCCCTCTGGGGAAGGCCAGGGAGTGATCTCTCCATGCCACTGCCAAAAACCTGATCACTGCTATGATCAGTTTGACTGGCCCCTCTTTCAACAAGGCGCTGGTGGAGAACCTGCTTAGAAAAACAAACAAATATGGCTCATTAAGTGACGCACTGAGTGGCAAGACCTGCGATTTGTGAAAAGGCAAAATCCATACATTGATAATTTCATCTTTGGTCTTCAAAGTGGCAGTCAGGGACTCTATGTTAGCAGCCTGGCCTTCACTGCGACTCTCTAGCTCATTTAACAATGACTGCAGCTCTGCCAATGCAATCTATATATAATGAAAACAATGCATGGGAAAAATGTGTTACCAACACTGTTTAAATTATAATTTTATTTACTAAAAAGTCTAATAACTGTGACCTTCAGTTCATTCTCTCTCTTCAGAGCTTTATTCAGGGCCTCAGTTTTCTGTGCTAGCTCCTTCTTCAGAACAACAAACGTTTTCTTAGAATGTGGAAGATTCTCCCCGTTGTCTTCACTGTTCCTCCTGGATAGGTCAGCTTTATTGTCAACAAAACAGAAAGAAACGCAAGATCAACATTTACTGCCACTTATAAATACCCAACGAGAGGGTGTTGGCTCTAATACCACACCTTCCTTCTCAGCCAACTTGTCCTGCATGATTTGGATAGTCTGTTTGAGCTCCAATGTGTAATCGGACTCCTTCTGCCTCATCTCAGCCAAAAACTGGTCTCTCTCCTGACCACGCTGCAGCAGTTTCTACAAAAGTACAAGTCATCAGTCAGACACACTGCAAAAATCAAAACGCTGACATAAACAGAAATCAGAACAAAGCAAAGAGGACTATTTGGCAAACACATGGGTAATTCTGAATTTTGTTGTTTGCATGTAAAACAAGCACATTTCCCAGACGGATGACTGTGGTGTGTCCCACAGGAACTCACATTGATGATACTGTCTTTTTCATCCAGTAGAGCTCTGAGAGCTGCCATATCTACATTCATCTCTTGGATTGCTGCGGAGCTTTGCTTCTCAGCAGTGGTGAGGCGCTGCTGTTTGTCACTCAGCTGTTTCTTTAGGTCCTGGATCTCTCGATTACACTCTGACAGCATGCGGTTGTGATGGTCTGCAGACTCCTGTGGAAATAAAATATGATGTGCCGTTTACAGTTTGAGATCTTTGCCCATACTCGGGATGGAAAGAGGTTTTGTTTTCATATCAGCTGATATAACACGACACATTTCAGTCCTGCACAGAATCTGGCAAAAAAAAAAAAAAAGGCAAGGTACTATCATAAAACTGAAATCTAAATTCTTCACTGTAAAGGTGAAATGAATGATTTTTCTGCAACTGGTTGTTACACTTGCACCACACCTTGGGACGTAAACGATGCTGCCCCTCCTTGGCCACTCCTCCTCAAACCTACTTGCTCCATGCTGAGCAGAATGAAAAGCAGTTGGAGTCTTAACAGGTCTAACAACTCTCTCTGTGAGGGGAAAAGCCAGATGTTTGTGAATTGTGGTCCCACCACATTACGGTCTCCAAGTGTGATTTTTATGCACATTTTTAAAAAGTACCTGCTGTCTGCTATCACAAAAGTAATTGAATAAAGAAAATAAAACCAAAAATTCAACAGCTATGCAGTGAGTAGAGAGTACTCCTGTCTCCTTACACATGGGGGAGGGGCAGTGGTTTCACAGGGCAGGGCTCACGTGCTACACGTGAGCCCTGACCATCATGGGAGGTGATGGCCAAATGGCTAAGCGTTGGGTTTGAGACCAGAGGATCCTCGGTTCAAGCCCCAGCCTGACTGGAAAATCACTAAGGGCCCTTGGGCAAGGTCCTTAATCCCCAAGTTGCTCCCGGTGTGTAGTGAGCACCTTGCATGGCAGCACCCTGGCATCGGTGTGTGAATGTGTGTGTGAATGGGTGAATGTGAGGCATCATTGTAAAGCGCTTTGAGCTTCTGATTCAGATGGAAAAGCGCTATATAAATGCAATCCATTTAACATTTAACGTGCGGCTAGACCAAGCATGTAAACATGGGACAGAAAAGCTCAGAGGACAGAACGTATGTTGCTTCATTCCCTGCACAGATCACCATTAAGCCACTACTGCAAATAATTACATGGAAAATAGCTGTTGCCTTCTATATAAACTTCTAAAATGTCTTTCATAATACCTTTCAGGTCCAGAAGATTTTTACTTAAGAGATTAAACCAGACATGCCATTCACGTAATACATCTGGACCGAAGCAGTAAAAGCTAGTGTTAATTCAGTTTACCTTGATGAGTTGGTCTTTGCTGCTAATGGTAGCCAGCATCGCCTCCACGGCACTCTCATTGTCCGCAACCAGCTTTTCTTTGGCTTTCATTGCCTCAGCCAACATAACCTCTGTGACCTTTAGCCTCTGACCCATCTGCACAGTGAGATCACGTGCATGTGTCTGTGACTGGCTCAGGAGAGTTTCAGTCATCTCCTACACAGAGTGAGGACATAGAATACAAACCTCCTTTATAAAGAAACATTTAATGGCAACGTATTTTCACACGTATGCGGTAACGGGTTAGTGTATCAAAAAAACAAACAAAAAACACATATACATACATGATTAAACATGGACCAGAAGCTGTGTGAAAGCAATGCTAGTTGTCAACTTACCTCCATATCCTTAGTCTTGCCTTCCAGGGAGAGCTTTAGCTGAGTGATGATGGAGTCCTTCTCCCTCAATGATCTGTTCAGGTTGTCCTCTACTTCTTGCTTAGACCTCTGCAGGTTTTTCAGTGTGTTAGCGAGATGCTGCAGCTCCACATCTTTTTCTTTGATCAGACGGTCAAAACTCTGGAAAGAAAAAAAAAAAAAAAAACCCCAAAGATACATCAAACCCAAGTCCAGCCTTCCTAAACCACAAAAACTTTCTTACCTTCATCTCTGCTGTGTTTCAGTTTTACACAGATCAATATAAATGTATTTTTTTTTTTTCCTGATCAAAATCAATGCTAGATACTCACATTAATGGTTTCCTCGTTATGAGAGAGCACGTTATTAAGCCTCTCCAGGTCTCGCTCCTTCTCCCTTAGGGACAGCTGCAGCTGGTGTATTTCATTGCATTTCTCATCAATGGCTGTAAACTTCTCATCCAACGCTTGCTGTGACGGAGCAACAAGAAGAAAATCAGTGTCCCACTGTGGTTTGTCTGAGAAGATGACAAAAAGGATAAAAGGAAAGCACACCTCCAAAGCCTTCTCGTTTTCTTTCAGCCTTTCCCGCAGCTTGTAAAGCATGCTGTCACTTCCCCCTGGGCTTTTGTTTTGCTCAAGGTCTCTAACCATATTCATGTACTCCTGCAGAGTGAAGAAAATTGGTTTTTAAAAAGAACAGCTAGCAGAACTTCCACAGGTCTCGATTTTCTCCCGTCTTCCAATCTGAAATTTTTGTCTAACTCAGATGTTTTTCTTCTGCCTTAAAAACACACACAAAAAAAAGATGTGCTCTTTGACATACTACTTGCATAATTACAATTACTAGAATCTGTCTGTGCATGTCTTATGTTGTCAAGTCACCTGAAGTTGCTGCTCTTTATCAGCCAGAATGGAGGCAAGCCGTTGGTTGGTGACCTCATGGAACTGCAGTTTTCTTTTGGTTTGTTCCAGCAGCTCGTGATATTGCTGCTCCAGAGCACTCTCTCGGTCCCCAACCTCACTAGTCAACTTCTTCAGTTGATTGTTCAGATCCTGCAGGTGGGGAAAAAGTTACGCAAATGCTTAATTGTGTGTTAATTTATATAAACCACTAAAAAGTACAAACAGTATGGCAGTGTTTGGTAAATCTGTCTGCAGAAGGCAGACTGTGTAAGGAGGACACTAGTTAGGGAAGCCACCAAAACATCTGTGGCAACTCTGAAGGAGTTATAGGCTTCTGTGGCTTTGACTGAAGATAATGTACAGTGCAACTCTTATTTTGTTGTATCACCATCCACAGCTTCATGGGAGAGTGGAACAGCAATAGCCTGTTATAAGGAACTAGATAAACTCTAAGGCAGAGTCTCCCATCTGCTTTCTGGCAAACTAACTGAAATACAATTTTTTTTAAGGTCTTTATTCCACTCCATCATGAAGCTATGTAACTGATGAAGAACTAGAAAAGTTGCACTACACTCAGTCTCTCTACTCAAAGCCACAGAAGGCAAAAGTGCTTGTGAAGCACTAATGGGTGGTTTCCACCACTAGTAACCTTTCTGACAGGACAATTAGCGTGACAGATTTACCATACAGTACCATAATAGATCTAAGAGAACTCAAAGACATATTCAGTGACTTGGAAATGAAAGCGTATAAATCCCTCAACAAATCTAAAGAAAACTGGCTTTGAAAGTAATGATTCAGTTGTGATTTAAAAAATGTCCATATTTATGGATTCCATTATTTTGAATTTTATATTTTTATTTAATTTAGATCAGGTTATGAAATCTGTTTTGACTAAAAGTTTAAATCAGCATAATTTTACAAACTGCTTTGCTGAATTATAATAAATCCTGAATTTTTTTTTTTAAACATGAAATGCCATTAAAAAAAAGTGTAAAAGCACAAGGATGTCCCATCTTTTGCATGATACTACATACAGTTAAACAGGGGACAAATAAAAGATTATGAATGTGTGGTGGTTTTCTTCTTCTAGAAGGAAAGATCTAGGGGGAAAGTTACTGACTTACATTTAGGGCCTTGTCTCCTTTTTTTTTCTGCTGTTGCAGGTCTTCCAGTTCCAGCTCCAGCTGGTCCTTCGCTTGCTGCAACTCAGCCAAGTCCTGCTCCTTCCTCTCCAAGCCATGCTGTAGCTTTTGGGTTTCAAGCACCTTTGCATGGTGTTCCCCTTGCAGTTGGACTAGCTCAGTTTCTTTTGCCATTAAGAGATTTTGGTGCTCCTCTGCTCCCTGAGGGAGATATGCAAGTAATGTTTATCTATAGATACGATAGTTCAGTCCCTAAAAACCTCATTAAAATAACATGTTTTGCCACTCTTTACACATCAGTTTCCTCCAAACTCTAAAAATATGCAGCAATTCCTTGATGACCGAGAAATCCCTGCAGTTGATACTTTAAAAGCAGTAGAAGTTGATGCTCCCCTTCATCTGGAAGAGATTTTATCCTCAAATCATTACAGTCAGGCAAATCCCCTGGCCCTGATGGATTCCCTTCTGATTTTTATAAGAAGTTTCATATGAAATTAGCCCCATTACTTTTGTCAGTTTCTGAGGAATCATTGGAACAGGGTTCTCGCCCCACAATGCTAAGACAGGCTTCCATTTCATTACTGCTCAAGAAAGGAAAAAATCCAAATTACTGTGTTTCTTATAGACCTATTAGCCTCCTTAATGTGGATGTGAAAATTTTGGCCAAACTGCTAGCATCCCGTAAAGACAGAATCCTCCCTTCTACTATATCAAATGAACACACTGGTTTTATCAAAGGAAGGCATTCCTTTTTTAATATACGTACCCTTTTCAATATACTGTATTCCAAACACCATAGTAACCTCCCTGAAGTAGTAACTTCATTGGATGCAGAAAAAGCATTTGATAGAGTGGAATGGGAGTACCTTTTCACAGTCCTGAAGAAATCTGGTTTTGGCAATAGATTTATTTCTTGGATTTGTCTCTTGTATACTTACCCCCTAGCTTCTGTCTGTATTAATAAAGTAAAATCTGACTATTTTACTCTGTCACGTGGTACACGTCAAGGTTGTTTCCTTTCCTTTACTTTTTGCTTTAGCAATAGAGCCACCATCAATAAGTCTCAGAGCCTCTTCCTTGTTCCAGGGTGTGACTTGTGGGAGTACAGAACATAGGGTTGCTCTGCATGCAGATGATTTACTTTTATATGTCACAAATCCAACATCTATTATGGCAGTACTCCAAAATTTTGGCTCTTTTTCTGGATATAGGCTTAACATACAACAAACGTGAATGCTTGCCTATAAATATAGCTGCACAGCAACTCGGACAAACTGATCTTCCTTTCCATCCGATTCATTCTGGTTTTAAGTACTTGGGAGTGAATGTAACTGGTTCACCTCAGGCTTTGCAGGCTGCAAATGTTACTCCTTTATTGTCCAACATAAGGTCAGTTTTTCAAAGATGGACTAATTTACCAGTGACTCTTTTAGCTAGAATTAAAATAGTGAAAATGAATGTTTTACACAGGTTTTTATACCTTTTTCAGTGTATTCCTCTGTCCTTACTCAAAACCTTTTTTAAATCTATCGATCAAATGATTTCTTCATATATATATGGGAAGGTAAAACTCGTAAATCATTATTACAAAAATGTCGGCTCAGTGGAGGTCTGTCTTTATCTAATTTGATGTTTTATTACTGGGCAGCTAACATTCAAAAATACAAGTACTGGTTACAAGATCCTCATACAACTTTGTGCCAGTTAGAAGCTCAGTCGTGTTTATTTACCTCTCTCCCTGCCTTATTATTTTCATCCTTCCCTGTGTCGGTACACATAGAATCCTGTTGTACTTGAAATGTGTTCCTGCTTCTGCTCTTGGCCCTTTATGTAATAATCACCTCTTTCCTCCTTCCTTCTTAGACACTGCATTTCATCTATGGGGTAAGGGCATTAAATGTTTCCGTGATCTTTTAAGGATAATACCTTTCTTAATATTACTGATATGTCTTCCTTATATGGCCTTCCCTCATCTCGTTTATTTCATGTTTTTTCTTTTTTTCTTTCAAATTAGACATTATGCATATACTATTTTTCTGGAGGTCTGCTCTCAGCCCCCTAAACATCCTTGGGAGGACCTCTTTGAACTTATGCTCCATAAGAAAGCTCTTATATCGCAGATATATAATCTTGTTCTTTCAATGGACAACCATCCAGTCAATCAAATTATCTGTAATTGGGAACAAGAATTGGGTCTGGAGTTTGAGGAAGGTTTCTGGGATAAGGCTGTAGAGAGAATTCGTACGTCATCATCTTGTGCAAGACTTTCTCCAATTCAATTTAAAGTAGTACACAGGCTGCATTTATCAAAGTCTAAATTATCCAAAATTTATCCCAATGATCTGTGTGATAGATGTAACTCCTCTCCCTGTGATTTAAATCATATATTTTTTTTCTTTGCCTCAGAGGGAGGGCTGATGGGTTTCTAAAACTGTGGCAACCTTGTATAGTTTATCTTGGATCACTGAAAACTTTCAAACCTGACTGAGTTGATTGTCATGGGTGTGTTGTGTGTGTGTGTGATTTTTAAATTATTATTATTATTAATATTATTATTATTATTATTGTTTCATGGGGCCTGTGGTTGGTATGTTGGGATTGGATGTTCATGTACTTTTGAAGATGATGTGCTGGTGTTTGGTTTCTGATTGGAAAATGGTAAGTAAATGTATAAATAAATATCATGTTTTGAAACTGAATGCTTTTCTTACTAATCTCTCTCAAAAAGCAAAACATACAAAATCACATTTTTGTCTATAATTCAAGGAAAATGCATGAACTACTTGAGACACACCAACACGCACACACACAAAATATCTACTGAGAATCACAACCTTTATAAAACTTGCCTTTGACTTACCTGGTATTTCTGTAGTTGGGCTTTATGCGCCGTGTCTCTTGCCTTTGCTAAAGCAGCATCCCTGTCCTCAATCTCTTGACACAGCTTTTCATTCTACAATACACATTTAGACATGTTGCTAACACAATAGTTACAGCACAGTCTGGTGAGCTATAACCAGAGCTATAAATTGCAACAATGTCCTAAAACTTGTTTTAAAATATATTAAAGCTTACCTCTTTTTCCTTTTCTTTTACGACTTGTGCAAGCCCCTGGATTGTTTTATCTCGCTTAAGAACATTTTTCTTCTCAGTGCTTAGTTCATTTTCTTTCTCCTCCAACTTTCCACACAGAGCCTATGTATAAAAAAAGAAAAGTGATTTCACTGTCAGAAAAAGCTTAATCTGAAAGAATAAACTGTTAACTCCATGTATTTTGTAGAAAAACTTGAATCTTCAACTGGACGGGTTGGTTGAGTCAAGCACGTTTCGCTTCTATCTCAGAAGCTTCTTCTGCTCAAAAAGCAAAAAGAACTACAAACAGTACAAAGTTAGAGAAATATATACTCCCCCTCAGAGGAGACCCTCCCCCTAAGGTGGAGTTTCACCATAAAGATGGTGACATTCAGAAACGTCCTCGACTC
>CABFOU010343372.1:0-13658 GCA_900660325.1 Opsanus beta | reverse complement strand
CCGTTTTTTTTGTTGACAAAATGTAGCGACTTCAACTTACAAGAGTCGCTGAGGGGCTGAGGTTGGGCCTCATGGTGTGACGCGCTAAACAAAAGAATCCACTAAAATGACCGAATAATAAATTTAACCGTTTATTGAATTAATAAGAACGATCAACTAATAATATTGTGCGCAAACTCATAATACTAACAACGATCAAACAAAATAGCAAACAAACAAATAGCGGTCAACAAATACAGCAACCCAGCTCACCCCCTCTTTCCCCTCAGACAAAAAAAAATGAACAGGTGAGCAGATTACCCTAATATCACTTGCCGTGCCCATGTGACCCACTATTCCTCTAATTAACATCATCAAAACAAACATTTAACAATCACTATATCAGTTAACCCTTATAATAGAACAACAGTTTACTTATGGCTCCTACACCAGGCTACAATCGAAACTATAATTAAACAATTCAGATTGTGTTATTTGTGAGGTGAGCGCAGCGGTCAGTGTGTGTGCAGTTCAAGGACTCACCACTTTAAAATCTCCTCTGGAAATACAATATACATAATCCATAATCCCATGAGAGACAAGCTGCGCTCTTCAGAAAAAGACTCAGATGCTGACAGACACATTTCAGCTTTGTAACGCATTTTGAACACAGACACTAGTGCATATACACAATACCATTGTCAGCCATATGGTGATGCGTTCAATGCTGCTTGTAAATCACAGTGATCTGGTGAGAACTGTGTCACAACTGTAGACTGCTGTTATGGAGAATCGGACAAAATTACCTCATGTTTGGAATTGGGACATCATTTCAGGGATCAACATTGGCAATGGGAGATCGGCCTTAGTAATCAGATTGACAAAATGCTGTGGAACAAGCCAGCTAGTAAGTAACTACCACAGATCCAGCTGGGAAATTTTCTGTTTTCTACTTCTTGGTAGCTCCTGGCTGTGCCATACCTTTGGCTTGTCCGGTATGAAGCCGTTGTTTGCTCTCCTGTGGTGAAGTCGATGGCAAAGGAACGGGTTAGCTGCGAAACATGGGGCACAAGTAACCCAATTAAAAAAAAACATGAATTTGAGGCAATGAAAGACCCAAAATAGAGGCATGGAAACTCTTTTCTGTAGATCGTCAAAGATTTGCCTGAAATTGCCAGATTCTGGGGAAACTGCTATTTGCTGGACTGTTGATGTGCAGAGTTAAAGAACTGTGTGTTATATGGGATCATGTCAACTGCAAAGGTGCACTTACAATGATGCCATGTATTAGAACGCACTCGTGTCACGTAGTGCAATGCTAATATGCTAACGTTAGCACGTTGTGACCGTCGCTGCTGATCTGAGAAGCAGAAATCACTGTAGGGGATTAGGTGTTCCATTTTATGGAAAAAAAAATACTATGCCCTTTTGAAGTTCTTTTTCATTTATCTGAAGGTTATGGCTGTTTATGTTAAGTATTAAATGTAATATTTTGTGCAGTAGAGATGACGGTCTCACTGAGGTCATATCGTGCTGTTTGTAGGTCACAGGAGCATTTTGTTCTTGATTTTACTGATTTACTGAATGAGATTTTGCACCAGCGTATAATTTAGATTTCAAAGTTTCAACTATTTAAAAAAATTTAAATGAGTGACTTTTTAAACTTTACCCATTTTACCACAAATTTATAATAAATGATACCTTTAGGGTAGAATCAAGTGTTATTTGTTGTATTTTGTGTGTTGTACCTATAAGTAGGCCATCACAATAAGAGCAACACATTAGAAAAAAAAAGTCAAATGACTGCAAGCAAAGACTGTCAAACAAACATTTAAAATTAAAGTAGAATGCCCGAATACAAATGAAGTGAAAGTAATAAATCTGCATTCTGACACAGACTAAAAATTTATGATTTGTTTGGACTCTCATCTCAGCTGAAAGCTTCATCAGTTTGATTTTCAATAAATTTAACAAACTTGCATGTCCATGTAGTTACTGAAGTGGGTCCCCCACTTTTGTCAGAATTTTCAGAAAAGGTGGAATCATCTGCTCCTTTGACACTTTTAATGAAGGTATCGGAAAGCAAGAGATTACACCATTTTGCATGTGGAATTAAATAAATTCTACCAGGGATCACATCCCCAGACCCCCCAAAGGAGGGAAGGACAAGAACTGCAACATTTCCATTCAGACTTACAAGGGGAATGGGGAGGACCTAGTCCCTGGTGTAGTTTGCAGTTCTCAAAAGACAAGACACAGGAAAGAAATTCCCATGAAGCGATAACACGGGCAGAGAATGAGTTATGTGTCCCTATGTAACGGAGGCCAGCAGGAATCGCTGTGCATATGTAGTTAGTAAACCTCACTCCCCAACAGCTCAAAAGGATTCTCTGGCCATGAGGCCAGAGCCCTGGGTTTTAGCCTTCTGGTTAGAGAGTCCGCCTCCCGGGATCGTGAGTTTGCGTCCCGAGGGGAGCGAATGAGCGGAGTCAAACAACACAACACAACACACTGCAGGGTGCAACCGCTACACCTATAGCAGTTCATGAAATTGGGTAGCACGTAGCTGCCACAAAGACTGCCTTATTGAACTATATTTATGAATAATAAATGCTGTTCATTGCCATTTTATAACATCCAATACATTTGATTAGTTCACCACCAACAACAAGAAGTGCGAGACGCCGTCACCAAGCTTTGTGAACAGTGTGAACTGGGTCTTACTATTGGCTTGGCCAGCTGCTTGATCCTCTTGATTTCTTTATCAGAAATAATGTCAAGATAGCGGACAGTGTAGGGGCGGTCCCACTCGTCTTCCTGCTTGACAGGTGCCAGTGGGTACCAGGGGTGGCGATTACCATCATGATAACGACAAGACAACCGGCTCTGCCTGCCAGGGCTCTGATTAATAAACAGTTAAGGAAGGTTTTCAACTACAAAAACTTGTTTGCATTGTTAAATCATCCAGTGTTTTGATAATCCTCACCATTTTTATGCACTCTCCCTGACAGAGCATCTCATACTTCTGCCACTCTGAGTTAAACATGTCAGAATCCTCCTTTTCTTTTATTTCCCTTTTAACTTCATCCTCTGTAGCTTTCTGCTCCTCCAACTGGAGCTCAAAATACTTTTGGTTGATATTGGCATACTCATGCCCTGGATCTGAATATGAAAGATGCCAGAAATGTAAGTAACAATGACTGCAGTACCCAACGTTTTGGGAAGATATTTCTTTTCTTTATCGTGTGGGGAAACTCACCCACTCCAAGCAATCTCTGGGTGTCCTCTAGGCCTTGCTCCAGGTCCCCCTGTTGGTAGGCGGCAGAGCTGAGGTAGTCGAGTACCATCAGCTCATCTATAGTAGACTCCTCTTCCTGGTCCAGCTGCCTCAGGGCCTGAGCCATCCACAGATCTGTGTAGTTGTAGTCCACTTCATTGTAAGCCATCAGGCCCAGCTCGTAACAGTCCTCCACAGTCATATGGCTCTTGTGTGTCACTCCTAGTGCAATCCATTTTTGTAGTACAGCCAACACCGTAACTAAGCCTTTGCCTTCATGTATTCTGATGCTGTATTCGGGGGGAGACATTCTACCAGGTAGGTGAACACACAGGACTTTTATAAACACCATTCCAACAGAGAAGGGACTCAAAATAATGCTGCAGATTCAGCCAGCAGTTACCATACAAAGAGTAGACCTGAACACTGGGATTCGGTGTCTTGATGGAGGACTAATACACTAACAGCAATATTATGGATGAAATCACTGACCCAGTCCATGCGAGCACCACTTTCTGTCATTGGTTATTTTCAGACACTTACCAGGTAGGTTTCCTGTAGATATTGTGTTGGTATCCAGTCTATACATGTCTTGCAATAGAGGGAGCGCTTTGGCTGCCTCAGTCTGATCTTCATATGTAGGGAAATACTGTCTCTGGATGGTCAGGTTGGAAATAAATTCTAACAGAATGGCAGGATGATTTAGAAGAATTCTTAATAGACACATGTAATCCAATAAAATTGCAAGGTTCTAGCTCCCCTAGCCCTCCAAAAAACCCATACACAACAACTGCTAATAATTCAAGTTAGCTCTAGGAAGGTGTTGAAAGTATTCAGGTTTGTAGATGTAAAACGCAGTGCCATTTATTCAAGACATGGTTCCATTGACAAGACATGTTTGACTACCAATAAGTCATATTAAAACAAAACTCCACTGATGTCTGATAACTTTGTTTAAAGTCTCAGAGTACTACTTAGTCTCTTGATGCTTTGCCATCCTAGAGCATTAGAGATCGCTGGCACATTCTGGGACCTGAACATTGTGAACTTATTGCTCACCAGTGAGCAATAACTGAGTTAATTCATTTTTAACAGCTCCTGAAGCTGATGATTTAGATGCCAAATGTCATCCATTGTTTTCCAAAAACCTGACATGAAGAGACAAAAGAGATCACAGGTTCTGCGGTCACACATTTTACCAAATTATATTTGTAAAAATTAGAACGGTTTTCCCCATTGTCTTTCAAACAGTTTAGCCAGTGAATGTGGCTAAAACATTTGCACTGCGCCTAGCAGTACAATAATTTTACATACTTCTTCAAATTAAGTGTTGTACAGGTTGTTCTTTGCAACACTAAATTTCCTCCATTTTAATAATTACTCAAATTACACTTTATATTTACCAGATATTGCCATACTGTTACCACAATTGATTTGTTTAATTACATACACTGATATAAAAGTGTGTGCATGCAAGGCAGAACAATCTCACACCGGGTGAAGAGCACCGTGCAACTTATAAAGAGGAAGTGATTAGGAGGAAAAACCGAACAGGTGTGGGAGAAAGACCTGGAATGGGGCGTGTCAGGCAGGGAGAGAGGACAGACAGGGAAACGCCCAACACCAAGCTAAGGACACCAGACCAGAGAAGTCCCACCACCAAAACCCAAGCATAAATACAAACCAAGAAAAATAAAATAAAAATATAACACATGACCATATCCCAAATCATGACATCTGGACTATAATATAACCACCCTCAACATGTAAAGTCTATAGGAACAACTATTACTGTTGCATGTTTTCACTTTGTCTGCTGTCATGTGCGCTCTGTGCAGGCATTGATTTTAAAAATAACAAAAGGACTTTAGGTAAAAGACAAATGTAGCACATGTAAGCAGTTTTCCTGAAGAAAATGACCACAGTGGATGTCATATCCTCTGATCACTGTGATTTGTGAAGTTCAAAGTTTTTGTGGTGTCTATACCAACCAAAGACACCCTCCAGTTCTCACGCAATACTGAAGGAACATCCAAACAGAACTCACAGACGTGTGTTTGCTCTGCCTCAGACTAAGGACCTTCACAACCACATATGGAAACCATACTGGTTTTCCGTATTGGTGTCTGCAAGGATACGGTTTACCCACTGACATTTGAACATGTTGATGTTAGCTGATCTTAGCTGACACTAAAAAATGCTCAGTAGAGGTGAACCCGACTGTCTATTCAGTGTGGCTCTGATTTCCTCCAGTTTCTGTGATCTGTAGACATTTAAGTTTGTCGTCCTGTAAAACACCCAGCGTTCCTTGGCGGCCACTAGACATACTTTGGAAATTAAACAAACTGAAGAAGTAAGTCCCATGTAGACCCTGAGGCCCATGCTTGTCCCCAGATACAGTAACATAAAATGGATGATAGTCTACGACAACAGTTTACTTCTCTGATTTAGTACATTTCTGTGCAAAACTGTCTGCCTCACTGACTGACAAGCACAGCTGCAACTAGTCCATCACATGTATTTGCTATTACATAGGTGTTACATAGTTGATCTGGTGCACCAGAATTCACCGGATCCGAAAGGGTTTGCCCTCATTAAATGTTCTTTTAATTAGGGGAGTTAAAAGATGACAGCACTTATTGTTTTTTTGATATGTTGTGTAAACAAACTGGAGGGATGGAGTTATTCATTCATCTTTTGACTTACTGCATTTTAGAAGCTACGTCTCTGTTCAGGCCACAAACTCGCACACTATCCCCTCTGTTCCACCACTAATCTTGATCTTCTGAGTTGATGTTATGTTTGAGCGTGTTGGATCCTGCTCCATTTTATCTGCATGAGCACAACCCTAAGGGCACGAGTTCAGGCGTTGGCAGTAAAACCCTACACCTTGGTGTACTTATGCATTTTGCATGGCAGAACTAATGTTCCCGGCTTTGAAGTCGCCTGTAGGAAAGCAGAGCTTCGGTGACTTCAGTGAGCATACATGCAGAATGGGTCACGTACTGACCCAAGCAAAGCAGCGTATGCCTCGGCCTTTATATGTAACCAGTGCCAGGTGCGTGGGTTTCATTTACGCACTTGACTTTGTCCAAACTCCCTCCTCCTCTTTCTCCTGTACACATGCACAAGAACCAAAAGTGCTTCACAAACTGTGTGAGCCACAGTCCATCTCATTTTGTGTGGAGTCGAGTTTGGAGCGGGACTTGAAGTCGTAAAACACTTACTTAGCGTAATGGTTTTTTTTTTTTTCTTTAAATGACCCTCCAAACGACCACATTAAACAATGGCAGAGCTCCACAGCACTTATTTCCAGGGTGATCTGTCTGCTGGCCTCACTGCCTATCTTTGCATTTCTCTTCCTGTCCACGCCGTCCTGTCGGGCCTGTCTGTGACAGAACGTGCAGGAATCTGTGTGTGTAGCACGCCGAGCATAAGTTAAGGGTGAAAACAAAAAGTCCACAGATTTGTTGTGCAGCTTACTGCAGGTCAGGTCTGCATCAGTCACATTACAGAACTGGCTTGGGTCCTGCATGGCAACTACCCAGGCAGACATCCGCTCCATCCCCACTTCTCAAAACTGAAGTGACAAAGTTCATTTAGATCTAGAAAAGACATTTTGACAGCTTATTTACATAATTTTGACTTCTAAGTTGGGGAAAAAAAGGTGCATTTACTTGTTTCTTTCACTTTTTTTTTCAGCATGTGAATGACAGTCATGCATATCTATAAATCATCTGCTCCTATGTCTGATCCTTGAACGGTAAAATATGGATAAAAAGCAGCAGGAATCGAACCTTTTTAGACAGTTTACACATCTCAGGCTCCCTTTAATTGATTGTTTAAGGCTGAAGGAATGTTTCGGCACAAAACTCCACTGCTTAGGACACTATCTCACTGGGCTGCGACCGCTTGCGAACGGCATTTGCGAGGGATTTCACGCGACGTTCGCTGGGTGTCACTGTGCCCTCGCTTGAGTCACAGGGGGAGTCACTCGTGTCTCGCCTGAATTTTCAACAGTTCAAAGTTGGTGAGGTGACAATTCTGACAAAAGTCCTCACCAAATACTCAGAGCCGTTGCGGGCGTCACGAAGCCCTTTGAATGTTGTCTCCGTGACTCTTAACTTGCGAGAATTGTGAGAGAACTTTGTGGGGGGTTGACAGCGGATGAAACTACATTGTGAGTGATTGGAGGCAAAAATGAGGATATGACATTCCTTGTGGGGGACACGGACGAGCTACTGTGGGAGCACGCCAAAATAGCAGAGATGACCGCAGAGGAACAGCGCTTCTGGAAGTGGCTGAGCAAGTGCGGCAGCCTGGATGCATGCAGTTGCAGCGGGCTTCATGACTCCCGTCCATGTCACCTGGACTTATCTGTTTGTTTTTGGTTTGTTGTTTTTTAAATTGAGGTGCACAGTGGAACTTATATGCTGCCTCCCGGCTTCAACCCGCTGTGAACACAGGAGGACGTAGGAGGAAGACATCATGCGCAGTCCGTGCCAAATCAACATGCAGATCCACCTCGGATTTGCTGTAGTGACCTGGAGTTGGTGGGGGGGAGGGGACAAGGGAACAGCCGAAGGGACTTACTATGTTATTGCCAAATAAATCAAATCAAAGGACACACACCCCCGAAGCGCTGCTGGACATCGCTCCATGTCACGGAGATCTGGCCACTCCAACGCGTCGTGGAGAGCTTTGATCAGATCCCGAGGACAGGAGAGTTGATCCTGCGGGGTCACTCAGCTGGAGATCGTGCCACGCTGCGTCAAAGAGATGTGGGCATTCCAGTGCACCGTGGGGCACTTCTATCGTATCCTGAGGACAGGAGAGTTTATCCTGCGGGGGTCACTCAGCTGGAGATGGTGATGCATCACAGAGACGTGGCTGTTCCAACACGTCATGGAGCACTTCGATCAGATTCCAAGGAGAAGAGGACAGGAGAGTGGATCTAGCGGGGACATCGTTCTGCAAGTGGATGAGTGCATTGTCCACACACTTTTTTTTTTTTCTCTGTGTGTGTGTCTGTTTCTCTCCTCCGTGGAGCCACGCTAGGCTTTTTTTTAAATTATAATCGAAGATGATATTGACTTTCATGCAACATGCAGATACACCTCCAATCTGCTGTGGCAACCCCAAGTGAAAACAAGGAAGCAGCCAAAAGATCTCTGACTGACTTGATGGTGCCATCTGCACCCTATTCATTTTTTTGTTGATTGTTTTCGTTTTTCTTGTCTCTGTTATTGTTAGAATGCCCAAAGCAGTGGGTCACTCCTCTGAGCCTGTTCTGCTTAAGGTTTCTTCCACAAACACGCCAGAGGAAGTTTTTCCCTACCGCTGTCACCGTGTGCTTGCTCAGGCAGGTTGGTAAGGTCAGACCTTACCCGTGTGAAATGCCTTGAGGCAGCTCTGTTATGATTTGGCGCTATATAAATAAGTTGAATTGTGAGTGCAGCACGGCGTTCGTGCGCAAATTGGCGAGATTCTTGCACCTGCGAAGGCTGTGGTCAACATTCGCGAGAGCGGAGCATGGCATTTGAGTCCGTGTGATATTCAGCTGACATTCCGGGAACATGCGCTAACGCGTTCGTTCCAGTTCGGTGAGATACCAACTGAGAATTTGTCGCTCATTCATGTGTTTTGTCACAATATTGTGTCTTCAACTGCTCTTCAACAGTTGCAGCCCAGTGGGATGGTACCCTTAACATGCAAAGGCGCATAAAATTTTGTGACCGTTATTAAAGCAAGTTACTTCTATAAGAAAAGCAATTAACAGGTATGTCATTTATGTGTTATCAACGTCTGTGATCTGTGTCATGGATGTTTAAAACAAGCTGTTTCAGGCCTCCATTTTGCATATTAGAGCCGTTCTTACATGCACAGTAATACAACTGTTGGACTAGATTTTACTTTCCAAAGTAGCCATAAATAGATTTCACAGAATATATCTCCATTTTAAATTACTCTTTTTTTCTTTTTTTTCTTTTTTTTTGTTTGATTCAACTTAACAATTTTCCACACAATGACTGTAAATGGGCTGTAAAAACTGACTTTAGTTTTCACTTAAAAAGTTAGTGTCTGGGTCTTGTGCAGGGGTGGTGGCTAAGTGGTTAGTGTGCTTGTTTCCAGAGTGGAAAGTTCACGGTTTAAGACCACTCCTGCCCATTCTCCATGTAATATAGAGTTCCATCAGAAAGGCCATTAGGTGTAAAACGTGCGCCAAATCAACATGCAGATCCATCTCTGATCTGCCATGGACACCCTGATTGGGAAGGAGAATCCAAAGGGACTTACTAGTGTCTGGGCCTTGTAGACTTTTTCAATAATTCTGCAGTTTTCTTATTATTCATCACTAAAACCAAAGCACTTTTAGGAGCTCAAACCATATAAGTGGTTTGGTTTTTTTTTTTCCCCCGCCTTCATAACCCAGTTTCTCCTGGCTTGAGCTTCCATGCTGCATGCATCAGTGTAACATCATCCCGAGGTGCATTTGACTCGCCGCTCTCACATTCTTTAACTTTTTTTCCTTGCGGTTTGTGGTGTGTATTATCCCACATCTCACCTTGCATCCCTCCTGAAGTGTGGCTGAGATGGGCAGCAGCAGTAGCGGTGGTAGTGGTAGCAGCAGTGTACCGCAGAGCTTCATCTGAAATCACTGAGTGACTCATTTGGGTGGTCAGGAGCGGCGGGATCAGATGGGGTGATGATTTTCCACAAGTCACTCCAGATTGCTGACTTGTCAGGATGGGTAAGCAATACTGGACTCTTTTAAAGTTTGGCGTTCTGTTTCGTCAGGGTTTGTGCTGCTTAACTGTTTTGTTTCAACTGATGCATTCCCGCTCTCCTAATTCCTCGTTTTTGTGACTGCATATGGATTTTGCGTGTGCATTTAGAGACAACAGCGATCTTGCATGTCGCCATTTGGATAAATTTAGCAACAATTACTGTGCCAGTATCAGTAACTGTTATCGTCGTCACACAGTCCTGAATGTCTTGGCAGTTACTGACATCCACCTGATGTCCTCCCTGAGCTGTGTCTTTCTGTTTCTCCTTCCCTCCATCTGGTAATACTCTTATGGGAAAGGGGAGCGTGTGTGTGTGTGTGTGGGGAGGGGGGATTAATCAGGCTTCTCCTCCTGTGTCAGGTGTCTGTGTGCCAAAAGTGGCGGTATGTTTTCTCAATTTATTTACATGTTGCAGTGTGTTTGTTTGCATGCAGTCTGTGTTTTTACCGTCCTGAAAAGGTCCAAGATCCTTGAAGAATCTGGCTTCCTAACATTGTGTGAGTGTGTTTGTATGTCTGTGTGCATGCCTGCGTGTGTGAATTTGTGTGCAAAGTGGAGGTTGAAAGGTTATCTTTCCTCAGTTACGATCATTATCTTATACTTCTAGATCATTTCTAAGTCCTCAGAGGACTGAATTCCAGTTACTGCTGAAATGGATTCCCACAATCAAATTTTCTATATTCCTTTTCGCTATATCTAGCTCATCAATAGTACTGTATTAGCCTGAATATAAGGTGACCCTGATTATATGTACCTTGGTTCTTCAGATTGTCATGTCATCAGTCAGTTCTCAATAGGTGGAACTGCACCTGCTCACCACATGCATAATGATGTAAGATAGGGGACATTCTCTGAGGAATTTTTAGATTGGTAAATGCCCCACAGGTCCACAGAAGTTTCTATGACTAGATGATGAAAAGGTCTATGGAAATTTTAAAACACTAAAAAAAAAAAAAAATTGCTTTTAACTGTTTCGGTGATCAGAAACACCAGTCCCTGTTCACGGAGTCTCGTGAAAACTGTCTGCAGAACGCGGCAAAAGCGGAAGTAAATCATGGCACAACATGGTGTGATGCTGCTGCTCTTTTTCTAAATCTCTCCTAATGCAGCTTCAGCAGCAAAAATAATGTGGCTCCATTGCTGAAATAAAATTGCAGGGGACAACAGGAGATGTTTGTACCTTGTAGCAGCCAATAACGTAATAACTGGCAATAATGTAATAATTTTAGCCTTTTTAAATATAATAAAGCTGATAACATAGTAACTTGTGAATAATGTAATAACATTTTAGAGCCAGTCACTTAGCTTTTTGCCAACAATGTAATAACTTATTATAACTCAACAACTATGGTGCTGAAAATTATAGCATTTTTGTGGTATCTTGGTCTGTAGGAGTTGCCTCAATCCAACCCATAACATCTCATAGTGCTTCAGTCACCAATAACCATGATCCCAAACCTGCGTCTCCATCTGATGCTTAACTAATGCTCTAGATGCTGCTCCTAAACTGATTTGGTGCACATGTAGATTCTTCATGTGCACATCCACACAGTTCTTGAACAAAATAAATATGTAAGTTGCATTATCTTATAAAGACCGAATTTCACAAAACTGCTTGTAACTCCAGAGGTTGTTGTAGTGATCCTGTGTGGTGGTTTGCTCATCAAAACTAAGTATAGTGGATGACATAGTCTTCATATTCATTTTGATGGTATATGATGATGCACAGGTAAACGCATGTCATTGCCACAAGCCATCCGGGATATGTACTATGCATCTCTCTCTCTCCTTAATTACGGTTATTTGTTTAACTGCCCTCTGCTCTTACAGATATTCTAGCAGTTGCTCACTTGGTTGTATGTACCATGAAATCTGTCTCTTTGAGGATGTTGCATTATCAAATTAATTTACTACATTTTTTTCATGGTAAAACACTTTTAATTCAACATTTTTAACACATTTCTCAAGCAAATTGTTGAAATTATTCAGCCCTCACCTAAAAATTGTAAATAACTGGACTGACTGTTGTATTTTATTGCTCTTCGTCCTTCCTTCGATGGTGAGAAGAAGGGATTAGGAAAGTCATTTTGTGCTTCTTTCTGTGTGCATAAGACAGATTTGGCGGTCCAATTGATATGAAAGTTATGCAGCATGTAGAATCTCATCATAGTTAAGTCCTGTTTTAAGATGAGCAGGTCAGGTCTGGGAGCATGTGCTGGTGCCAGAACCATCACCTTACAGAACTGCCATGGGCAGCCAACCAGACAGCCCAGTGGTGCACCCGAAACCTTCTGAAAGTAGCCAACTATCTGCTTCAAACAGTTGATGTGTAGAAATCCTCTTGGCTTTGTTCAGTTGCTGGGGTCCACAGCTCTGTGGCACTTGCACGGTGGATCACATTCAGCAAAAAGGGCCTCATGGCCGTAGTGCCCGAATTGACATTCCCTCACATTGCATGTTGTACACCTTATGAGTCTTGAGCATGACTTTAAACTGCATCTGATACAGAAATCTGTCATCTAGCCTGAAGAGAACTCCTTTTGGGGGATTGTTGGCAGGATTGAGACTTCTGCCACCTCAAAAACATTATCACAGCTCAAAACCTAAAAAGACTTAATTTTTCTGTCATCCGCAAGAGTAACTCTGCTGCTGACTTCCACTGGCGGACAGCCTGCATCATGAAGGGGATGGGGGACATGTTTGGAATAGACAAATCAAAGTGCTAAAGGCCGTACCTCTGGTGTGGTGCTGAGGTGTCATCTACTGCACAGCAGTGCCATTGTCCTAACCTGAGATGGCTCATGTGTGAGGGCATGAGGAATGTCCTTTCTCCAAGATCAACAAGATCATCAAATGTCTCTTCACTGCCAGCAGATATTTCTGTTTTTAATGTTTGGGCTTCCATCTTCAGTGATATGCTTTATCTTGGAATAAAAAAAACATAGCGGTGGCAGCCATTTGCTCCAATGGTTATCATTGTAGCATCACACTTTCAGTTTACGTCCTCTCTGTGATTGCATGGAGAGGACATTGGTTGATTGATGTGACTGATTCCACAGAGGTGTGCCTCCTGCATTCCAGTGATAGGACAGGACCCTCTGCAGTCTTTCTTTGAAAGCACTTTGTGTTTTGTGTGTCACACTGAGTTGATGGGTTGACGTCATCAGCGAAACCACCTGCTGATGTGATCTACAGACTACAGACTGTTGGCACTACTTTAATACACGTACCGTACACTCTAACCAGGATGTATCCCAGCTGTCACCCAAAGTCACCTGGGATAGGCCCTGGCCTTCAACAGCCCTCAGCGGGAAAAACTGGATACATGATGGATTGGGACAACCCCACAATAATTAACACTTCATGAAGTGACTTGGATTGAATGGCTTTTATGAATGTAATGTTTGTAAATATGGAAAGATATGCTAATAAAGCTAAAGCATTACTTTGTAGAAGAGCAGGACTGATTGACTAACAATCTCTGACTGTATTGTGCACACTATGTCTTGTGCTTTGTCAGAATTGTGCATTACTTTTTTTTTATCTACAGTTCATGCATGTTGTGTGTTGCTTAGAGCTACTATGATTTTTGCATTGGAATGCAATGCTTCTAG
>CABFOU010343260.1:0-12519 GCA_900660325.1 Opsanus beta | reverse complement strand
AAAAAAAAGAATATTCTGGGACAATTTGCGTGTTTATGAGTTGATCATTTACAGTACAGCTGCCCTCCGTCGAAAGAAGAAAAATATCTTTTCTATAAACTAGTACAACAACAAAACTGTTTATTTTGCAATAAATGCTGTTAACTAGTAAACCATACAAAGAGAAGTTGGAGAACAGAGTTATAAAAATGGTAGCTAACTGCTCTTCATGCTACGCACAGGCCCAGTCTGTGTGCTAAGCTAAGTTAGCACTGCTTACCATCTTATATCTCTAAGTCTAGTTCTGCACGTTTAAGCTTAACGTGGATGTTTCCATGACAGCTGATACTTTGATTATTCTGCCCTCAAACTCATCATAATTACTGACTTCAACCTTGTTCTCTGTGTCCACAAAGAGCAGTTTGTGACAAAAAGCTAACGAGCGGGCTAGCTAGGAAGCTAGATTAGCTTTGGGAGAGCATAGTTTTTGATTTCTGCTTTTTAAACATGTTCACTCTATTGTCAGGTTTAATAGGAAAACAGCAGGAAATGTTTAAATTGTAGAAACTTGCTACTTTAAGAGGCTGTGAATGAGCAGGTTTATAAGCCTTTTTCACACGCTCGCTCATGTCTGGGTCTCGCGCGCGAGTTCAAAGGGCAAGAGGTGTAAAGTCCAGTCTGGAGGCATTACAGCTGACGGTGTGGGCAGCCAAAATGACAAAGACCATGATTTTTTTCTCCCGTTGGAGCGTTGATTCCTTGCGAAAACGTGGTACTGGTGTCCAAGGAAGAAAAGCCGAGTTAGCTGCCAAAGCTTCTGCTGCACACGAACTGAAAACTCAGGTTCTGCCCGACTCGTCCACCGTGACCCGGGCAAGTGACACGTGTCTGTTCATAAACACTGAATCAGCTGATCACTGTTTCGCTTTGCGGGCCTCTATAAATCTTGTGCACTACATTCGTATTTCCAAGAGTTATTCGAATTATTCGTAAAGAATAAAATTAAATGAATCGTGGATCTGGTTGGTGAACGGCAGCTGACTGGTGTCTCTAGTAAATAATCATAAAGTAATAAGTGCCTGGTCCATGTCCCTGTGTGTTCTGTGTCATTTATTCAGCCTATAGGCACACGTGTCTGTGGTTTGGATCAATGTATAATGAACACAGGTGGGATAAGACGTACTGATTTTTATCACAACAGAGCAAAGATTATGCCGCCCTTTTAAAAGATGGCGACGGCAAATCATTCCCCGACCCGTTATCCGAACTCGACTCCGGCTGTGCAGAAAGAGTTGGGCTGAAAACACCCAAACAGCTCAGACAAATGAGATTTAGACAGCTGTTTGACTGTCGCTGTCACTGACCGTCCGAGCGTTTTTACACCTCTCGACCTTTGAACCAACCAGGTCGCGCATGCGCATTCCCAGAATGTGAAAAGTCTTATTAACACAAAATTGCTGTTTCATCTTATTTGTTATCGAGCCATTTTATGCATTTTTCTAACAGTTTGAAAAGTTCCGTGAAAGTGAAAAATGTGTCCTGCTTTATTTCAGGAGTTAAGAGTTTAAGAGAGATTTTGATCAGAGCTGTAAAAGTTTAAATACTAACTGATAACTTATGAAATCTGGGTCCCAAAATGTTCTTTTGGAATTCAGTAACATCTCCAGAGCTAAGTCACTCTGAGCAGTAAATGAATAAGTTTTCATAAAACATGGACCCACCCTCGACTTTCAGACTGGCGGAGGTCTTGGAGGTGGCAACCTGATAGGTGTACTCTCCGATATCTGTGGCCTTGGTGATGATGATGACGAGACGCCTGATGGCGAGGTCCTCCTCACTTAGCACGTTCTCGTTGAAGTCAACAGGTTTGCCGTCCTTCAGCCACTTACCCTCCGCAGACGGGTTGGCGACTTCACACTCCAGCACGGCTGTCTGGGAGTCAGCAACTACCAAATCTCGCAAGGGTTTCTTGATAGCTCCACCTGTTGATAGGAGAGTCCAGGCAATCAACACTTGGTTCTTCTATACTACAGTGGATTACTTCGAAGACAATGGAAAGCATGTCGACATACCTGATACTGTGAGCATAGCACTGCTGGTCTTCTCACCAGCTGCAAACATGTACTCGCCTTCCTCGTCCTTCATGGTGTTAAGGACAGTCAGGGTGTGGCGCGTGTTCTTGGACTCCATTTTGTACTGGGGGCCGGCTTTGAGCGGCTGCCTCTTGAAGGTCCAGAAAGCGTCTATGCCTGGATGAGACACCTCAACCTCAAAGGTGACATTTTCAGACTCAGCGCATTCTTTGTCCTTCATTGGCATCACGATCTCAACAGCTGTTCATAGGAAGAGTAAAGACAGTGAGCCACATTATCAGCTTAGCAATAAACTCAGCCAGCCCTCATTTGAGTTTCTTCATTCAACAACTTACGCTCAACAGAAAGGACACAGCTGGTGTCCACTCGGCCCACGACCAGTTTGTACCGTCCTTCATCCGAGGCGTATGTCCTGCTGAAGACCAGACGCTGTTTGGCTCCTTTGGCCACCATCTGGACTCTGTCGCTGGACGTCAGCAGTTTGTCGTCGTGGTACCATTTCCCTGTGGTGACATCCTGAGCTGAGATCTTGGCCTCCAGGACGGCCTTGATGCCTTCAACAGCGTTTGTATCCTTCAGTGGGATCAAGATACCAATGGCTGCAAAAGGGAAAAAACAAATGCTAAAAGTGTCATTTTGGAATTCTAAACAGAGATACCAACTAAAGGGACACTCGGGAATACACACAAACAAAAAAAACGATCCTCTGAGATGTCTTACTCTGAATGATCAGCTTTGCAGAAGTTGAGATGTCCTGAGCAGGAACCACAAAAGAGTACATTCCATAGTCATCCTTGGTGGTGTCTTCAATCAGGAGTTTGTGGATCTGTTTGTCAATAACCATGTGCACGCGGTTTGAGGCAGTGACAGGCTGCCCGTTCTTCATCCATGATCCTTCCACGTTCTCCTGGGAGAACTTGACTTCCATCTGAGCGATGTCGCCCTCACACACGGTCAGATCAGTGAGCGGCTGCACCAGAGTCACCGGACGCACTGAAACATCAACAGTTTGTCAGGTGCTGGATAAATTTTTTTTTAAAAAAGCTGCACTGTGAGAACTAACGTGTGGCGTCCACAGGCGCCACAAGTGCTGGCGTCCTGTGGTTCAATTTTTGGTGAAAAATCATTCCATTCCAACTGAATCTTTGTCAGTTAAGAAATAAACTCTTGTTGCTTTCATGACTCACGTGTCATCTTCAGTGAGGCAGATGTCTTGAGGTCGGCAACTCTGAAGGTATATTTCCCCTGATCCTCCTTCTTGATGTCTTTGACGGACAAAGTATGCCGTCCACGGCGAGAGGATATGGTGTATTTACTGCTGGAAGAAATTTCACTGTCTCCAAAGTACCAGCTGCCCTCTGCATCCTCACGAGACACCACACACTCAAACTCTGCAGAGTAGGTCTCCGGCACCTCCGTGTCCTCCAGCTGCTTCACCATTTCCAGCGGGGCTCCTGTGGTGGTTACAGGTGAGTGGCGTTAAATAAAGTCTTCTGGCTTTAATGTTTACATTTTACGCTTGCATTCACGTGTGTTGCCACGAAGGGCCTGATCTTGCATTTGGTGCAAAGCAGCATACAGCGTCGTTACCAGTTTCTAAATGATGCCACGCTCGCGTTCTTTAAATTGTGAGTGTACATGTGTGCATCTGTGTGACCACGGGGGTGTGGGTCATAAAATGAGGTGTGGCATGCTCAGTCTAGGTGCACCGCTTTTGTGAGGCAACACAAACACAGCAGATCTGCATGTTGATTTGGCATGGAGAATAAGGGTCGTCTTGAACTGGGAACCTTACGCTCTTGAAATAAGCACACTAAGCACCACACTGCCCCCGTGAGCCAGCGGAATGTAATTGCACTGTAAACCACCAAAAACCATGTCCGAAGTTGAGTGCAGAGTTTTGCTGGTATTTATATGGTGCAATATTCACACGCACCTTATATAGATGGGTTCACGATGTGCAGACGCTCTGTACTTGTAAATAATAAGAATGAATTGAAAAAAATACAACAGTTGGTCTTTGCGTTTCACCTCAGGGATCTCTGGTGGCCAGTCTCTGCTCGCACACTTTGAGCAGTTGCATGGAAATCCATTAATTTGCCAGAAAACTTGTACCTTGAGTCTGCTGTCAAAATAGCAATGTGCCAGGTTCTAGCACAACCCGCTCTTAGAGGCAATGACTGATGACAATCTGATGATTTATTTTACACTAAGATCAAAACATACCCATGTCTAGTTAACACTCAGGGATCCAAGGACTCGCTGGTGGGTCCGCATCAATGTTTCTTTATGTTTTTGGTCCCCTAAGGGTTAAGAGAGTAAATACAACCACTTTCTGCCCTGCGCCGTACTTTGACCTCAGATTATGTCACATGTAAATAGCTAAGTGGAGGTACTTCCAAAATGTACCTGCACTATGTGATTTAGACTGATTTACACAGGTCATCAAGTTAGGGCTCCAAAGTGGCTACTTCATGTTGTTGATGTTGTATTTTCCCTACTTTAGATCTTGCCAACAGACAGCCAACCCACCTTCAACATGAAGCTTGGAAGTCGTCCTGACGTGATCATCGTCTGCTACGACGCAGGAATATTCTGCAGCATCCCGCATTTCAATTATCAGCACAGACAGGAAGTGAACCTTTCTGTCAGAGTGCATTCTGTACTTGTCACCAGAGAAAATCTCTGCATTATTCTTCAGCCATTTGACCTTGACAAAAGGTTCGTTGGTTTCACATTCAAAGGTAGCCACGGTATCCTTTTCCTTGGCATTAACATCTTCCAGTTTCTGCGTGAAGGTGATGACTTGCTTTCCTGCAGTATTGAACATAATAGTGAAAAATGGCACACAGCATTCATTGTAAAGCAGCAGGATGTAAACGTGGGAACACTGGAGATACTTTACCTTGCACTAGCAGGAAGGCGTGGCTTGAAGTCTCCCCTGCAGTGTTTACAGCTTTGACCATGATGCTTGCTGAATCCTCAGCTGTGACATCTCTGATCACCAATTCACACAAATGGTCCTCAGGCCAGTACCAGTAAATGCGATCAGATTTCTCCATCTGAACTCCATTCTTAAACCACTGGCACTCAGGTTCTGGTCGGCCAACAACCCTGACTCTGAACTTCACTTCATCACCCTGTGCAACCGTCTGGCTGGTAATACGCTCCAGGATCTTAGGAGCTTCCATACTAGGTGATAGTTTGATCCGCTCCGGTTTGAGGGGTGTGGCAGTCAGTTTACGGCGCTCCTCCTCTTTCTTCTTCTCGGCTTCCTCCTTCTCTTTGACGTGATGAAGCAGTTCCTCTTTTGTCTTCCTCAGCAGGTCCTCATAGGAGTCATCCCTCTTTCGTGTCTTGAGCTCCACTGCTGTGATGGACTCATAATAGCCTTCTTCTGTCCTGCGCTTGAATTTGCTCCTCAGCTCTTCAGTCTCCTCGGGGGCTTTCTCATGTACAATCCTCTGTGCCTTCTTGAGTGTGACCACCTCTTTCAGCTGAGAGTCCTCTGAAGGTTTCTCAGCCTTCACAACCTCAAATGGAATCTTTCCAGCGTCAGGTAGGGGCTCGGGTGCCTTAGCCTCAGGAGCACGGCGAAGATGTGTTCTGAAGTCCTCTTTCTGCTGAATCTCCAGCTTCACAGTGTGCTCGGCTGAACCCATGTTGCTATCTGCCACCACTCTGACCTCTCCTGAATCGTAGGATTTGACTTCAACAATCTCCAGATAGTAAATACCATCATACCGAAGTCTGTACCTCTTGCTTTTGCGGATAAGTTGTCCATTGAGGTACCAGTTGACTTTGGGTGCTGGATAACCAGTCACTCTGCAGCGGAATCGTGCCGTGTCACCCTCTAATACCCTAACTGGTTCTGGAACTAGGACAATGTCAGGTTTTGTTTTCTCGGTCTCTTCTTCGACAGTGACTCCAAAAGGTGCTCCTTCATGAGCTATGCGCTCCATCTCCTCAATTCTGTGGACCCCCTTCCTGCCTTCAGGAAGCTGTGTTTCTTCAACAAGACCCTTCTCATCCTTGACAATGAGGGTGGCTGAGGTCTGATCAATTCCGTACTTGTTGGTAGCTCTGCAGGTGATGATGCCACTGTCTCTCGCGTAAGCGACTTCATAGTCGAGACTACAGTATCCAAATTCATTGATCATGCGTAGCCTGTTGGCAGCTTCCAGAGGTTTGCCATCATGCAGCCACTCCACGACCATAGTGGGGTCACCAATCGGGGTCAGCCTGCACTCAAAATGAACTTGTCCAATATGCTTCATTCTGACGGAAGTCAGTTTCTTCTTGAATTGTGGTTTTTGTTGCTTCTCTTTGTCATAGAGGTCTCCCTCCTCCCATTGCTCCTGACCGTATCGGAGATGAAGGGGCTCCACCTCCGGAGGGGCGATCTCCTTGGCCTTGTAGGTTCCTTTGGGAATAATGAGTTTCCTCTCTGGTTCCGGTTCGACATACTCCACTTCAACGTTGACTCTGCAGCGAGTGGTATCCCTGCCAGCCTTGTTGATGGCTGTAGCTGTGTACCAGGCGCTGTCTGGGCCTTGTGCTGATGGAATCTGGAATTTGGCCTCACCCCTGGCACCTTCAATCCTGACACATGAATTTATCGTATTAAAGATTATGGTCACTATCAAAATCACTAATCAAGTCTGACAATTCAGAACAATGGCAGTTTGTAGATAAACCTGGTGGCAAACAGTGGTGAAAAATCAACAGACTATAAATGACAAACTATTGAAAAGGTATTAAACAAAATTAATTACAGGCAATTTTGCCATCACAACTTATTCTGACTTTGTGGACCAACAACTACATGGTTTATTTGACTCATCTGTGTGACTCATTTGACTGCTTGCATTTGCTTTAGGTGGTCACAGCAGAGCCAATATGGATCCGCATGATTATTTGGCTCAATTAGGGCAGGTAACTCAGTACATAAAGAGCTGGCCTGCCAATATGTAGACCTTGGGTTTGATTCCCGCTCACAACATGTCTGTGTCCTTGGTCAAGACACTTAACCTGCACTGTCTCAGTCCACCCAGCTGTAAATGGTTACCGGTCTTGGCTGGGGAAGTAACCTGTCGAACTGCCAGATATAAGGTCCAGATATCGGCACTGGCACCTAAGGGCTTATATACAACTTAAATTCTGAGGTAACAAAGAACTCTACATTTCTCCTGTCAGTTCAGTTTGGGGCAGAATGTGTTTGTATAAAACATACCTTATATTGGGGTGCTTGTGTGGTGTAACAATGTCACTGTTTTTCAGCCAGACAATGTCCGGCAAAGGGTTTCCAATGGCTCTGACGGCCAGTTCAACCAGAGTGCCCTGCTTTACGGCGATGTTCTTCAGCTTTTGAATGAACTGAGGACGCACCAAAGTTTCTTTTGCTGAAATTGTGAGAAAATGCTCATCAGGAACCTTAAATTGATAAATAAACCATCAAAACACTTTAAAGGTATGTTCAAAGTGCAGTCTTACCATCGACAGTGAGAGTGACAGACAGGGAGGTTCTTCCAGCTCTGTTCTGAGCCACGACTGTCCACTCTCCTGAGTCTTCTGGCATGGCTGGGACAATGATCAGGGACTGAGTGCCGTCTTCCTTAACCACTATCTTGTGGGTGTAGTCACTAACCACTTGTTGTCCTGAGAAGGAAACCAGATGTTGATTGACAGAAGAAAGATAAAACCTTTCAAGCTGATTATTTGTGATGGATTTTTTTGCTCACCGTTGTGGAACCAGTACGTGTCTGGCATCGGTCTGCCGACAACCTTAAGATCAAACCTGGCAGTGTGCCCCTCGGCACATCGACATGATGAGGGTTTCATTACAAACACGGGTTTGTAGAGTCTTTCCAGCTGAGCCTCATCCGTCTCATCCAGCCGACGAGCGGGCGAGCGTCCCGGTGAGCGGCTGGGAGAACGGCCGGGTGAGCGGCTCAGAGAACGAGGAGATGTGGACCTGAGGAAAAACAAAGCCATCTAAGTTTAAACCAGTCACATTCTGAGGAATGTTGCAGGGTTGTTGAGAGGCTCACCTGATCCTCTGCATCGCTGGCTGTGCAGCGACTCTTGGTGCTGTCACAGCTCCTGACGGCTCCACGTAGAGCTTCCCGGAGCTCACAGCATTCCCCTTCATGTTGGTGGCGAAGGCGGTGTAAACGCCCTCATCCTCTGCCGCTACTACGGGAATACGCAGGCTAGCACGACCATCCTTAAGAACCTCCATCTGGTAACGATCGCCAGCTCGGATACGCTGACCATCTTTGAACCATGCGATCTGGCAAACATTCAAATGTGTTAGTCCAAAGTTCAGTTCACTGGTGGGCTGCGCACAAAGTAAGACTCAAATTCAGTACCTTAGGAAGCGGCATTCCAGACATCTTGCAGTGGAACGTGACACTCATTCCCCCCATGATCCTGTAGTTTTTGACAGGAGTGTCGAAGGCGGGCTGCATAGCCTCCTCAGCGGCGGCGGTCACCATCAGCTCGCCGTCCTCTGTCACCAGCTCTCTGTATGTGATCTGCATAATGCGGAGCTCAATTTCCTGTATGATCCTCAGCTCAATAGCAGAAAGATGGAATTCCTGCACACACGAGGACGTTTTAAATTTAAACATAATTCCTGACTTGCGTGGTTTTTATGTCAAACCAACACTGTCCAAAATCAAAGTAACTTCAGAGGGAAAAATAACACTCTTTTCTCTGTAAATTAGATCATTAGCAGCCTTTTTTTCACAAAATATTTAGAAATATCACCCTGTCAATGATGGAGAGAAGCTAATTCAAAAATAAATCGTCAGTTCATCCATGACCCAGAAGCCAATCACTTAAAGGGACTAAACAACATTTACAATCCAGCCTGAGTGTACCATGATCTACACAAAAATGTACAGGGGCCATCCCAGAGTGGCGGATGGAGCCAGGTAGGGGTATGAAGAATTACACAGGGGTTAAAAATGCCTCAGTCTTATTGAACAGTTATGCCAAATTATTTGTGTGATCATAATGACTCCAAACAGGTATAGTTTGGATGATCTATGACTGAATGTTCTGGAGTTATGGGTAAAAACAGCAAAAACGGAGGTCCATAAATACTTTGACTCTTCTACAAACTGAAATTGACCTTTGTCACTGTTTTTATGTTTAGCCCCCTTAGATGGAACCAAAAACCTGCTTGGCTCATGGACTAAGTGCTTGTGTAGCTGCAGAATTTCTGATTGTGTTTTCAGTTTGATAAAACATTTTTTTTTTTCATAGATTCTGTGGTTGTTCAACAGACCCCCTTGGACAACAGGAACCTGACCAGTGGTCCCTGGTAACTCGAGTTTGATACCTTTGCTTTAGGGATACTCATAGGTTTGAGACAGGGGTAGGTCCAAGTCACTCAAACATGCTAATATGGCTATGGGACAACACCCGTCTTGGACTAAAGAAGTCCTTACCTGTCCAGATATAATGGTGGTCGTTATCTTCTTCATGGTGGTAACAACCACAGGGGGAACATCTCCCACTCTGGGCTCCGGCAGCAAGGTGGTCACTTCAGTAGCAAAAGTTGCTTCTTGTTTCATCATGTAGGCTTCATATTCCTCTGTTTACAAGATGAAGCATTTACAGTTAGGGGACCTCAGTATTTGTCAGCTTCATTAGTTTTTGTCATCATCTAGACATCCGTCCTCCTGCCCATCCCTCTGTCTGTCCACATGATGACGTATACACATTATCCTTGGAATGGCTTATTGGATGGTCCATCATTTTGAGATGGACCAGAAGCTTGTTGAAGACTGGCGACCTTCACTTATTCCTTTTTTGGGAAAATTGGTCAACTTGGTGAATAACTACATAAAACACGCTATCAGCTGAACACATTCTGGGACGTTCAATAATGTCAGTCATGCGTGTTGGAGTGGAGAAGAAGCCTACTGAAGACCGGTGACCTTGACCATCTTTTTTGGGAAAATATGTCACTATTCATTGACCAGTCTTCTTGTACTTCACATCAGCTGAGGCACTCTAAACGCAAAAATACGTTACATTTACTTTGTCCTTTTATTTCACTGGTGATCCGTTTCTGAAGTATATGTCAGCACTTTACTGTTTTGCTCCTCTGATATGATAGTACGTCCTATATGGGCCCTGAGGCCTGTTGGTGCCGGTGCTTATACCCAGATTTTGACAAGCGGGTGAGAGTCTACGACGCCCCCTGGATGGGACACCAGTCTGAGGTAGGTTACTTCCCCAGCCAAGGCCACTATCCATTAACAATTGGGTGGACTGAGGCAATGTCAATTAAGTGGCTTGTCCAAGGATACAGACAAGTAGCATGAGCAGGATTCGAACCCAGGTCTACATATTGGCAGGCCGGCTCTTTATTCACTCAGCTAGCTGCTCTACAGATGATGAACAACTCTAAACAACTCTTCCCGTCATTTACCTCCATTGGACTGAATGGTTTTTGGTCTCTTTGAGCTAGCGCTGTGTCGCGAGCTAACGTACCTTCCTCCAGCAGACTGGCGGAGGCTGATGCTTCTCCGAGCTTGTTCTTAGCAAAGACGGCGTATTCTCCAGCATCATCAGCAAAGGTCATTGAAATCTCCAACCTGCATTCTCCAGTCTCCTTCTTGTAGGCGACTTTGTATCTGGCAGACAGAACGCAAAAAGCAGATTAATGTTTTCATCGCAATAATGTCAGTGGGAGGAGAAAAGACCAGGAACGTGCAAACTTCACATGTGCAACATCTACTGATATAAGCAACAGGTTGGTCGTCGTTTGGTCGACGTTGGCGATGTCCCACAACGGCTTATACTCAATGTTCTTGAAATGGAGCACACTCCCACCTGGTGGACATTTACCATTAATGCAGGTTCTGCTGAGAGCTCTAGCTGTGAATATTCATGTGTGCTGAACGCTCAGCGCTGGAAGCTTGATTACAGACTAACGTCTGACAGGATCTATTATCTGAAGAGTCCCCTGCTCACCGGGCATGTTTGTGGGTCAGCTAAATGGACACACACACACACACACACACACACACCAGGATGCTGTCATGTGAGGGGCCGTCAGTGATTTCTTGGTCAGACAGGGTTTGAACCAAGGATCATCCGGTCACACACCAACTGCTTTAACTCAAGGTCATCATGTCCACGGTCACTGACAGTGAGACACACTGTGGTCTGAGTGTTTGTTCTACTTCTCTTCCAGGATCCTTTAGCTGATTGCCATCAAACACATTAGCTCAGGTGAAGTCAAATTTGTCAGAGGTCAATCTCTGGGGTCAAAGTCATTGGGATCAAAGGTCAAAATTTAGATTTTAAGCTCTGGTTTGGACCGAGCTGGACACACGCGTGTAAGTGGTTTCTGGAATTACCCAGGCAAGATCAGACTGGGTAAAGGGTCAAGGTCATGCCTGTCTGTCTTCTCTTTCTTGGCCTATTCCACCCATGTCCTTTGGCTGATGTCGCCCACAGCTGGTATGGGGATAAAGGTCAACCCAAGAATTGTTCTTCAAGGATTCATTTTGGCAAAGGTCAAGGTGACCGGGGTCAAGGTCAAGGAAGTTTATTTTCAAACAAATTTGTTCCAAAGTTGCACATATGGAGGTGGATTTTGGAATTGCCCAGGCAAGGGTAGCAAAAGGTCAAACATTCAGGTGAAAGTCAAACTTATGGAGGTCAAAGGTCATATTTCCATCAGGCAATGAAATGTGTTGTTGGCCAGGAATTCTGCATTTTTACTGATTCTGTACTTAAACTACTGACCAGCCATCAACCCCGTCTTCATGGACACACCTTAGTCCATGAAGACGTCTTCATGGACTAAGGTGTGTCCATGAAGACGGGGATTACTGCCTAGTTGAGTTAACAAGGCTAACTAGATCAATACTATCAATAATTAACTAACACAACCTCCTCTAGTCTTACAGCCGACTACAAACTAGAGGATGTAAATCTGTGAAGTTTTTTTTTCTTCATATTTTCAAAAGTTTAAACCTCAACAAAAACTCTTCTGACTTTAACGCGTCTTCTTTTGGACTCAGCGTGTTTAAGACATTCATCAGTAATTCATCAACCATAATCATGACGTGACATCACGTGGGGGCGGAGCCACGACTCTCCACAGGGAAGCTGGCTGTGTCTGTTTTGTACCTGTATCCTGTCGTCAGCAGCACACCATTCTTCTTCCAGATGATGTGCGGTTTGGGGCTCCCCCCCACCTGACACTCAAACACAACACTTCCTCCCTCCACCAGCTTCTGAACACTTGGTTTCTTGATGAAGAAAGGAGCAGCAGCGGCGGCCATGTCAGACTCGGCCACGCCCACCTCTCTGGCTTCTTCAGACACTCTGGAAATACACACCTGACTTTAGCACAGACTGCAACGATTACACCAGCAGGGGCGAGCGTGGGTGTGTGTGTGTGTGGGGGGGGTGTTCT
>CABFOU010343153.1:0-14283 GCA_900660325.1 Opsanus beta | reverse complement strand
CATGACCGAGCTCCTCACCCTATCTCTAAGGGAGCGCCCAGCCACACCCCACACTCGGCTGCAAACCGCCCCAGCGCACGCTGAAGGTCCTGGTCTGATGAAGCCAACAGAACAACATCATCTGCAAACAGCAGAGACGAGATTCTGTGGTCCTCAAACCGGACCCCCTCCGCCCCCTGGCTGCGCCTAAAAATTCTGTCCATAAAGGTAATGACCTTTATGGACATGGAAATGGACTCATTCATCGCTATTTCACAGACAGGTTCTCAAAGGGTTCCACACAATAGAGATGAAATTATACTTAAAAAAAATACATACCAAAGCCTAAAAGGTACAATTTTTTTGTTATTATTATTTTACTTTAATATGAGTTGACAAGCAGGCAGTCTGGATTTTTTCACAGCCAATTACATGCTTATGACAGCATTGACTGTGAACAACAGAGGTCCAGCCTGTTGTTGTTGTTGTTGTTGTTGCTGTTGTTGTTGTTGCGGTGTCCCACCGACTGCTGGATGTCAAAGAGCATCATTCTCTCTGAATGTGAGGCCTTGACCCTACTTGGTGTGGGTGTGTGCAAAAGAACGATGGAGACAGGTCCTTATAATAAAAGCCGACTTCCTCCTTCCTGCCCTCTCTCCCCCTACATCTTTCCTCCTTTTTAAGTTTGGCTGTGCATGTCACAGTGCCAAATCATCTCCACCTCAGGGCAGGGCAGGAGGCCACAGCACAGAAAAGTGGAGGAACATTCGGTATGTGTATCACACAGAGTGATCATATGTTACAAAATTTTCAGCTCTGAATGCTCTTAAAAGTTCTGTTATCCACAAAATTAAGATGAGAATCTTATTTAAAATTAGTCTTGTTGACGGTGCAGTGGATATGGAAAATCTATACACCTTTGGGCTTTTACATATTTAACATGTTTTTATGCCATTTAAAAAAATTAATTCTGGCTTCTCCATATTAAAATTTCTAATTAATTTGTACATTAAAATTTCAAAGACTCCCCTTTAAACCCAAACCAAAAACAAATCTCAACGACATGAGATGTGAACTAAATAAAAGTATCAAAGTCAAAATAATTGTGGCACCCTCTGGAATAACACAAGTAAATCATGACTTCCACAGCCAGTTGTCTTTATATCAGTTGGGAATGGATACATGAACATTTCCGAGTCACTGAAAATGTCTTGGACTTCATTTATATAAATTATTAAAATATACAAACAGTAATGTACATCTGTATACAGTTGGCACTTCTCAAAAGCAGACACCCACCGAGACATTCATGACAACTCTGAATCAGTTAAATTCTTCTCTGGAAATAGTGCAACTTTTGTATTTTGCATCACCAATTCCACATCATCATGGTGGAGTGGAGCAAAGAAGGATTTTCTTAAAAAGATAACTTGAAAGTTCAGCTGCAGTTTGCCAGAAGGCACATGGATGAGTTTGATCTGTTTCCTTGTATGAAAATCCCTCTCTATACCACTCCACCAAGACTGGTGATGCAACAGACAAAATTTGTCCTATGCATTGTCTCTCTAGTAATAGTGACAGGCGCCGGCTCCTTCAGAGTTGTCATGGCTATTTTGGTGGCTTCCCTCACTAATCTCCTTCATGTGTAGTCACTCAGCATTTGAGAACTGCCTATTACAGACAGATTTACCATACAGTGCGATATTGTTTCTATTTCTTAATAAATGAAGTTCAAGAGTAATTTGGAAATGTTCATGTCTGTAAATCCCCTGAAATGTCTAAAAAAAATTAGTTGTCAAAGTCATGGTTTAGTTGTTGTAATAAAGGGTGACATTTCTTGTGCAACTCATTATTTTGGCTTTGATAGTCTCACTTAATTTATATCATGCTGATGTAATAAACACCTGAACTGAGGTTAGCCTGTTAGCTGAGCTTGTTATTTAAATTTAATATTTAAACCAGTAAATCAATCGCTTTGAAAAAAAAACCCCCAAAAAACTAAATTAGCATTATCATGCTGTTTGTAAACTAATTCTTTGTTCATTGAATGAGATTGTGTTGTGCTGCTTCCATTTTTATCAGGGCCATCACAAGAGGTTTGACATGACAGCCACATGTTGATCTGGTTTTTCAAACACACCTCTGTGGCCGTATAAGGAGAATGGGCCTCGGGCAGCCTTGAATCTGGGATATTTTGCTTGAGAGACAAGCATGCTTACTGTTTGCACCACTGTGCTGAATATATAATGAATTGTATATCATATTGCCATATTAACATATTTTACTGTGTTTGTACAAACTATGTAACAATGAGGAGTTCTGAAAAAAAATGACCTGTTTAGATTGAGTAGGCTAAACATCAATAGGATAAAACAGATTCTGACATGAATGACATTTTCAGACTAATTGGCACCATGCAACAGAACACTGGTGCAAGCAGTTAGTGTGCTTGTTTCCCAAACAGGATAACCCGGTTCAAGGCTGCCTTTACCCAGTTCTCCTTTTATTAAATGCCATTTTATTTATATATATATATTTTTTTTCTTGCAAGTTACAAGGGTGGTGGCCAAACGGTTACATGCACTTGTTTCCAGTGCAGAAGGTTCCTGGTTCAAGGCCTGCCCATTCTCCATGTAATGTGGAGTGAAGGGCATCCGGCGTAAAACCTGTGCCAAATCATCACACACATCCACCTTGGATCTGCTGTGTCGATCCAACAGTGGTTACAATGGCTTTGTACTGTAAAATTTGCAGTGTTTTCTGTTGAGATATTTTTATTGTATTTTTTAGAGAATTATTCTGGCAACCACAGCTGCCACTTTCCCCCCTAAAAACAATGGAATTTTCAGAATTTGTTTTTACAGTGTTGAAATGAACAAACTGTCATCTTTGGGAAGCTGGCAGCATGCAGTAATATTCTGTTTTTCTTTGTGAAATGACCTTTATGTTTCGTTATAGCTTGTTAAGCTGAGCATAATTTTTCTGCTTATCAGCAAAACAATTAAGTGAATAATCATTTCACCTTTGCATAGTAAACAGCCTGTTGTGGTGTTTCAAACTGGAGCACTGTTGGGTTGGAGGGTCTGTTCTCTCTGCTTGTTTGTTTCTGCTGTGGGAAGAAGAGGAGGAGGGTCCACTACGCTGGCTCCACATCACGTCCTTCCACTTTGCTGTGGCCCAAGGCGTCAAGCTTTCTCCCCACTGTTAAAGCACCCACTCTGATATTATGTTCTTAAGTGTAGACGAGATAATGTGCTTAAGATTCCACTTTAACAGGCGGAACTCCTACGGGCTCCTGAAGAGGGAGGAGGGAGCTCGTGTCTCTGCCACTGCAACATCAGTGTGAATCTTTTCATGATGCTGATCTGTGATTGCTGTGTAGACGTCATAGTTTGTGTCCATAGAACTAAATTAATCATCTTTATTAACAATTTGTGACCAATCTGCAAATTCAGGCCTAAAACTACCCCAAAATCCTTTACAAACCTTCTGGCTCCCTTTTTTGCAGATCTGCCACATAATGCTTTTTATTCCAATCTGGACCAGGACCCAAACATTTCAACATATTTTGTTTGAGAAACAAAATGGTTTTGAGTAATCCTGGTAATCAGCCAACTGAGGGACAAGAGTAAAACCAGCTTTGGGACTTGGAACCACTTCCTGGCCTTTGCTGCCCCACAGGGAAGCATCTATCACTTGACATTTTTAGTGCAGCTTCTCAGTTAACCCATGAAATCTGTGAAGCTTTTCTCTCTTTTTTTGCAACTTGACCAAAGCAAAAAAATGGCTTAAATAAATGCTTCATTAGTTCCAGCGCTGGGCTGTCAGAATTCATTATCAGTTCGCACCCGTCTACGGCAGCATTATTGTCAGCACAACATAAATGTTTACTTTGAATTACGACCTTATTATGGGATTTCAGTAGAGGCTGTAAATCTCAGCTTTTCACATTTCTTTGATGGAGGGAGCATTGGTTGATTTCAATTTTACATGATACCACAATCGCCCACAATTGTTAAATAAAACAGCCGATCCTGTTAGGTCTTTCATCAACTTGAATGTAGTGCGAGTCCGCCAAACAAATGTGGGCCGTTAGGCCAAAACAAAGGCTGTGAGACTTCACTGCTGATTTCTCCCAAAGCTCGTGACGCTGGCCAGCTGTAATTACAGTGAAATATGTCAAATCAGGCCCACGAGCTGTTTATTTAAGCTTGTAAGCTTGCTGAGCATCTGTTAACCAAACTCTTTGATTGCAGCGCTGATTACGTCTCCTGTCACTTAGAAACATGCCACACTTCCTCTGCAGGCTCTTTGGTTTAGAACACTGTCATCGGGAATGTTATTTAACCACCAAAGTGAAGTTAAGAAGTGGAGAAAGAATCGACTGTAACGTTTATTTGATGTTTTCTGTCGAGTGCAGTTGGTGAAGCTGAGCCGGGCCTCGACCTGACAGACAAGACTGAGCATTTGAAGCAGAAAAGAACTAACGAGTGGCTGCACACGCAGACTGCTCAGCAGCACAGGATCTCAGACAGGTGAGGCACGAGAAAATTGTGTTTAGCTAAAATAAACACTGTTGTCTATTGTATAACACAGCTGAAGGTTATGTTTAGTGATCATAGTCATTATAATGCATCAGGTATTTTTGCAACAAATTATTTAGTCTAAAACAAATCAGAAATACAGGAAAAAGAAATGAAAAGAGGGATGAGTACATTTTAATTTCCAAGCTCGATTACCAAGCAAGGAGACAAATTGCTTTTTTTTGGTCTAAAACCCAAATAAACTCAACAGAAACATAAATGCAACATTTATTTTCATTCCAATTTTCAGGAAAATATCTAAGTTTTTTTCTATACAGAAAAAAGGCTCATTTCTCTCAAATCTTTTTCACAAATTTATTAAAATCCATGTTTGTGAGCACTTCACCTTTGCCAAGATAATCCATCCACCTGGCATCTGTGGAATATCAAAATGCTGATAAAGAATCTGTTACGTCAGGAAAAATAATGGCTGGAGACTGTGGTGTCTGTAAGAGACCAGCAGGGGGCACTCGCCCTTAATATGAACGAGGCTGGTTTGCCGCTTCGCGGATGGTTGGGAGATGAGCAGCAAGAGAACGAGCAGGAGAAACTATACGAGTGTTCTGTGCATATAAAGGCAATGTGATAAAGTTGGTGTTCTTCTTAAAGCACATTCTTTTTCTCTGAAGACCCACTATAACACTTCTGGACACAACAGAAGGAAAAATTGGCGATGAGGGACGGGATAATTTCTGGAAAATGGCACACAAATGGAAGAGGAGACGGCATGACCGACGCCCAGAATGGCGCAAAGTTTATTCGGTGGAGGACCGGAGCTCCATTTTGAAGAGGACAACGAAAGCTTCAAAGAATACGTTGACAGATTGGAGCAGTTCTTCCTGGTGAACGGCTTGAAAATGGAAGACACTCAATCAAAGGCCGTCTTTTTAACTGTGGTTGGAAAGAAGACCCATGGGTTATTGCGGGATTTGTTTATGCCGAAAAAGCCAGCTGAATGTGAGTTGAAAGAATTATTTGACTTATTTAGAAAGCATTACGTGCCAAAGACGTATTACATTGCAGAGAGATATAAATTTCACACCAGAAAGCAAAGAATGGACAAATCAATCAGTGACTTTATGGCAAGTTTGCACAATTTGGCAGCAACGTGTCAATTTGGAACTTTTCTGAGGGAGGCGCTGAGAGACAGATTCGTTTGTGGTGTGAAGAGTGAAAAATTATGTGTACGCCTGTTGGCCGCTGCTCAGACGACAGAATTATCTCTCACTGAGGCTCACGAGATAAGTCTGGTTTTTGAGATGACGGAGCAGAACACAGTGAATTGGTCCGACAGAACCAGCAAAGCTAAAGCTGTTTTTTAAGGGAGAAAAACAGAGCCAGCCGTGTTTCAGGTGTCAGAGAATTGGACACACGCCAGAGAACTGCTGTTTTAAAACTGCACAATGCCGAAGATGTCTGAAGTATGGACATATTGAAAGGGCATGCCAGAAACAGCAGCCAAAAACAGCGGTAACTCCAGTGAGGAAGAAGGGTGGTGTCACAAAGCTGAACGCAAATCATCTAACGCAGACGGAGTGGGTTGATGAAGGAGGCATGACGCGGAGGACAGGACCTGCCCAGAGTGACAGCTCGCCAGAGGAAGGGCCCGTGTGTAACAGCCCATGAAGGGAGGAGCTGCTCAGCCTGACTGCTTCAGTCGAGTCATCTGATGACAGTGCTGCATGAAGGAGGTGTGACATCAACGCTGCGAGGAGAAGGAGAGGTGACACCCAGCGAGAGGCGGAGCTGAGAACGACGCAACGTGATGACGTCCTCGACTGCACATCTGCACCAGAGGGGGCAGGGCAAAGGTCAAGGTCAAAGTAAAAACAGAACCATAGGGTAAAGCCAAGAAGGGTATAAAGAACAGTGGTCTGGATTTATTTGAAGTAACGACAGATGGTGATAACAAACTATATTTTGTGTACATTGATGTAAATGGTCAGAAGTTAAAAATGGAGCTTGTTACAGGAACATCTGTTTCGATAATCTCTGAAAAGTTGTGTAAATGCAGGTTTTCAAGGTTTCAACTGGTACCCACTAACTGTGAGTTCAAAACATACAATAACCAACCTTTGGAGGTTAAAGGTCTCTTCCAGGTGTCAGTAAAGTGTAAAGTCAACACTCATTCGCTGATATTGTATGTTGTGAAAGGAGCATATGGTCCAGCTCTTTTGGGAAGGGATCGGATTCACAGACTACAGTTAGAATGGTCTTTTGTGAACAAAGTGGCACCTGAAAGTGTTGAGGAACTGTGTGGGAGGTATTCTGAGGTGTTTAATCAGAACCTGGGGAAAGTGAGAGGCATCAAAGCCAAACTGCAGGTTGCACCTGGGCTGTTCCAAAGTTTCGTAACCCTCGACCCGTGCCCTATGCTTTGAAGGATGCTGTGGAAGCCCAGTTAAATAAAATGGAAAAAGAAGGGGTATAACCGCAGTCAGCCACAGTGAGTGGGCCTTACCCACCGTTAACATACCAAAGGTGGATAATTCTGTCAGGATTTGTAGGGATTACAAAGTATCCATAAACCCATGGTTGGAGGTAGATCAATACTCCATTCAAAAACTACAGGATTTGTTCACAAAACTGGCAGGTGGTGACAGATTGACTAAATTAGACCTGTCGCAAGTGTATCAGCAAGTGGAAATGGATGAAGATTCGAAACGGTTCAGGACCTGTACAAGGTGAATAGACTCCCTTATGGAGTTGCCAGCACACCTGCCATATTTCAAAAGCTAATGGATAAAGTGTTGCAAGGGTTAGACGGAGTCATATGTAACTTTTGATGACGTATTGATTACAGGGAAGGACCATGAGCAACACATGAAAAATCTGGAAGAAGTGCTAAAAAGGTTGAAAGTTCACAATCTTTGAGCAAACAGTGACAAATGTGACTTTTTCCAGTGTGTCATATTTGGGGCACATGATTGATGCCGAGGAAATTCACCATCTGAAAGGAAAATATGAGGCTATTTCCAAAGCCAAGACCCCAAGTAACGTGACGAAGTTAAGGTCATTCCTTTCCCTGTTAAGTTACTATGGAAAGTTCATGCTGAGTTTGTCAACAGTGATAGCACAGCATTTTTACATAAAGATGCCAAATGGGAGTGGTCGGACTCGTGTGGCAGGGCTTTTGAGGAAGCTAAAAGACAGCTGATTTCAAACCGGGTCTTGGTACACTACAATCCGAATCTGCCACTTATTCTGGCATGTGACGCATCACCTGTGTGGGTGGGTACTGTGATTTCTCACAAAATGTTGGACAGAAGTGAGAAACCCATTGCTTTTGCTTCTTGAATGCTAACCAAAGCAGAGAAAAACTATTCTCAGATTGAAAAAGAAGCATAAGTAATGAAATTCAATTACTTTGTTCGGACGTAAATTTACGCTGATCACGGATCACAAGCTATTGTTGAAAATATTAGGTCCAAAAACAGGGGTACCACCATTGGCAGCCGCTAGAATGCAAAGATGTTTCTTCATTTTAGCAGCTTACTCTTATGAGATGAAGTACAAACTATCTGAACAGCACGGAAATGCAGATACATTGTCCAGATTGCCGATTAGAGATGATGATTTCCCAAGGTCAAATACTGTGTTTTGAGTTTCATACCTTGACAGTCTGCCGATCACAGCTCAGCAGATTGCCAGTGAAACTGCAAAAGATCCTACTACACTGGCTAAGGTAAAACAGTATGTTTTGTCAGGATGGCCAAAGCACATGTCTGTTGAAAACATTCAGCTGTATTGGAGACGAAAATTTGATCTAACAGTGGAAAATGAGTGTTTACTCTGGGGATTTCAAGTTACATGACAGCCACTGGGGCATGGTAAAGCTGAAGCCCCTGGAAAGTTACTATGGTGCCTTCACTGGATGACGATATTGAAACTGAAGTTAATCAGTGTGAAATCTGCAAATATCAGTGTAGTGTTCCTGGAAAGGCGCCAGTGCACAATTGGAAATGGGCTTCAGGTCGATGGGAAAGAATTCACCTGGATTTTGCAGAGTCAAAGAGTCGAATGTTTCTGGAATTGATTGATGCATATGCAAGATGGCCAGAAATTATTCCTATGTCGACTACTACCACGTGCAAAACTATTGAAGTTTTGAGAAATTTGTTTGCTGCTTATGGGTTACCTAAAGAGGTGGTAACTGATAACGGGCCGCAATTCATTGCAACTGAATTTGAGATATTCCTAAAGTTGAATGCGGTTAGGCATGTCAAAACTCCATCATACCACCCAGCCTCAAGCGGATTGGCTGAATGGCTGGTGCAAATTTTTAAGCGGTCCTTGGCCAAAAGCAAAGCACTTGCTGGTCAGTCATTGCAACACTGTGTTGCAAATTTCTTGTTTGGTTACAGAAACATGCCACATGTGACAACTGGGAAAACCCCAGCTGAACTGTTTTTGAAAAGACAGATTCGAACAAGGTTGTCTTTGGTAGAATCAAACTACTCTGAAACAGTCCAAGATCGACTTGCACAGAAAGAGTCCAAAAGTAAGGGAAAACACAGGGAATTCGCTGTAGGACAAATGGTGCTTGTTAAGAACTACAGAGGAGGAGAGAAATGGGTGAATGGAGAGATTATCTGAGTACTGGGTCCCATTACTTATTTGGTGTCTGTGAATAGGACATGTATCAAGAGACATGTTAACCACTCACTCACTCACTCATCTTCAACCGCTTACTCTGATTAAGGGTCGCGGGGGTGCTGGAGCCTATCCCAGCAGTTATAGGGCGTGAGCCGGGGTACCCAACCATTGGAAAACAAACAGAATGTAAACTCAGGAAGTAATGTAAATAATGATGGTGCTTCTGATTCTGTTTTTGATTTGGATGTCGGACTGCAGGGGACAAATGAATCTCAGGTTGATAAGGAATCTGAGGTTACAGTGACAGAGACAGTACCCTTGGAGGTTGTGGAAACAGTTCCGGCAGCACAGACTGTGGGAAGACCAAAAAGGACAATAAAACCTCCAGATAGACTGAATTGATAAGGAAAACCAGAATACTGCACCAAATGTAAGAAAGAAAAAAAAAAAAATGGGTGCAGTAAAAGTTTTCAGGGGAGGACTGTGGTGTTTGTAAGAGACCAGCAGGTGGCACTCGCCCTTAATATAAAAGAGGCTGGTTTGCCGCTTTGCGGATGGTTGGTTGATGAGCAGCGAGAGAATGAGCAGGAGAAACTATACGAGTGTTCTGTGTGTATAAAGGCAATGTAATAGAGTTGGTGTTCTTCCTATAGCTTAGTCTTTTTCTCAGAAGACCCACTATAACACTTGTGGACACAACAGAGATCGCAGTGCAACCCAGATTAGCACGACCATGTGCAATCACCATACTATCATGTTGCAACCACGAATCCCTGAAATGGGCATGTCGAAGATGGTGACCATTGTCTGTGGCCACCTGCAGTCAGATGGCGACTAAATGATAATAAGATGGAGTTTGACAGCGTCACTAGCTATCAGTGTGTGAGTGAACGGGGCCAAATTCACAATTACATGCAATCTGTATGCAATAATATGGCATATGACTGTAACAAATAGAGGAACAGCGCCAATCTATTGCCGCCTGTTGTTTCTGTGGCGCAGAGCTGACTCTCGCAGTTGCATGTCGTGTAGCACAAACTACACAGGGGAACCGACAAAATTTAATTAATGTAATATTACCGTATTTCCTGAAGTATAAATCACACACATCATTTGCATTGGTCCAAAATGTCTCTTTAAGAGAAAAAAGTATATAAGTCGCACCAGAGTATAAGTCGTATTTATCACTTCATGCAAGAAGAAGCAAAATGGATTAAATCGCTGTATTGTTCATTTGTAAGGCGCACACGGTGTAAAGGAGCACAGCTAACGAGTTAATTAATGTCTCTATAAGGGCACAAAATGTGAGTAAACTGCTTCTTTCAGCCACTGAACAGACAATCATATGTGAGGTGAACGTACAACGCAATGAAACATTTGATAACCCGGTGTATCATTTATATATTTACAACATAAACACTGCTTTAGCATCAGAAGCTAAAGGCTAATTAATGTTTTATTAATGTTACAAGCGCAAACTGTTTCTTTAAGCCACTGAACAGACGATCATATGTGAGGTGAACGTACAATGTAATTTAAATGTAATTTAAACTCCTTCTTTAGTACATTTATAAAACAAACTCACCATTAATTTTCTTCTTCTTAAAAGAGCTGTCCTTGTACTTTCAGATAAGTCCAAATAAGGTTTCTTCCAAATAGAGACAAAAAAAAGTCTATCTTCATTCAAAAGTGTGGTCTTCCAGTTAAAAACACATTACAGTATTTCTTCAGAACAAAGAAGGTTTTTTGTTTCCTTTCTTTCATTTCTTTCATGATCTTATTCTGGTGGTTCCAAGGTCTCCTTCCTGAAGCAAGGCATCTTGGGACAGATTTTACACCACACTGTAACTTTGGGTGAGAAACTGGAATAATAAGCCCGTCACCTTCCCCTTTCCTGCTGACTGAAGGCACGGACTGGTGGGCCTGCCTCGCGGGTGGTTTCTCCCTCTGGATGGGCTCTTTTCATAGATCCTCCCAGCTACGGACCCGCCAGGACCCCGTTTTGTGGTCAGAGGACAGACTGTTTTATTTAAGTCTCTTTTCAGACCTCAGTCAGCTGTTTGGGACTTTTCCTCTTCCTCATTTAATAGTGGATTATCAAACGGATTTTTTGAGCCCAGCGCTGACCTCTTGTGAATTACTTTCTACGTGGAACATTTCCCAAAGTGACAGAGCAGTCCAACACAAACTTACGGTGAGTTTGATTTTAAATCAGCTCACAGCTGCATTTATCTGTTTCCTGTTCAAGTTGTTGCTCTGCTGTGGAAATGAATGCGTTTTTGTTTGTGCCATAACAACGCACCGCACACACAAACACGAATATCTGTTCCTGTGCATTTTTACGGCGCAGTTCTTTGTGTCATTAGACACTCTTTGCTGTTTGATAAAGACATTTATTCATATATATTTGCTTGAAGTGAGCATGATTGCTAATTGTATTCTATCTGGAGCCCGACATGAGGAAAATCTCAAAATAGTAATGCCATCATGATCGCTCGTTTAAAGAAGGCTTTAAGTGTGACCCGACTCAGTTTTAAATGCGTGCTGAAAGTAATCAAGCTCTGTTAGGAAGTTTCCTTCTCTCTCGTTTTTTAAAATGAAAAAGCAGTTTAATGGTGTGTTTCTTATTTCAAGTGTAAAGAAAATTCGTGGCCGTGAATCATGATTTTTTTCCGTATATAAGTCGCATTGGACTATAAGTCGCAGAACCCCTGAAACTAGTAAAAAACAAACAAACAAACAAACAAAAAACGCGACTTCCACTCCTGAAAATACAGTACTATTACTACTTGGATAAGTCTTCATTTCATTCAGCAACATCTGCATTAAAACGGGTCTGGTTTCTCACCGTATTAACTGAATATGTGTCATGGTCAGTGCGCAAAAGCCACAAAATATTTCCTTTTCTGTCTTCATGAAAATGTTATCATGCATAAAATATGATTGTAGACCTACCAACCTGTACGCATTTTGCACACCAGGCACATCGGGGTACCCTAGTACGATTTGTCATTTGAATGTACCCTCCCAAAATAAAAAAGCTCAAGCCCACCAAAAAGCAAAAGAAGAATTCTATCCCTGAGCCATGAGCTAAGCTCCGCATACAGTCCAAAGAGACAGATAGTAGCGGTGGCAGCTAGCTGCTGTGGACCAGCTGTTTCTGTACTGTCCATGGTGAGAGCTGTGTGATGGACTCTTTTTCATCCCTCTCCCTTACTATTTCCCTTTTTAAGGTAACTAAGTCCACCAAGCACTATAAACTTGCAGAGAAACATTGTTGATAAGTCGAAATAACTTACAGTCGGTTAAGCTTGACAGAACTATGTGTAATTTGTGTATTTTCCGCGTGTGAGAGTGTTTGCTAATATTGATAGCACTTGAGCTAATGCTAAGCTAGGACCATGCTGGAGACGCCGCATGGTCTCATGTTACAGAGTCCAGCTGTATGTCATTGTGGCTAATTAAGCTAAGCACCTTTTATGCAACTGTGTATTAAGTTGTTTATTTAATTTCTTTAAGGTAAACTGTTCAAGTCTGTTTACATGTTAAGCTGAATGGAGTAAAATTTTCTAAGTCCCGCGCAATAGCTGTTGTTGGTTCGTGGATGGGCCATTGACTCGGGCCGGGCATGTGTTCGAATAGCCATCCGGGCGCCAGTTGCCCTCATTCGGCCGCATGTGTGAAGGCTGCCACGATCGCGTCGTCCGCCCTGGGTTCGATGCGGCCGATCATTTCGTGCAGCCCGCCTGACGCGGACTGACTGGGCCGACCTGCATACGACATGTCGTGCGAATGTTGCGACTGCGGTCGATTGCCGGTACGGCCCGGGTCGAATGCCGTTAGGTTGAGTTTCTACCGCAAGTGTGCCATGACTGTGGAGTGCATGTGCTGTGGCCGAATGGCTGTGCCGACCACTGTATGAGGCGTTTGAGGGCCAGACGATTTTTCGTGAGCGCCAATCGACTCCACCTTTGTGCGCGCTTTGTGTTATGTGTGAAGGGGCCTTTATTATTTCCCTTTTTAAGGGCACAACAGAATGAACTTTAGGCTCCAAAACAGGTGGCTGGTGTACTGAGCAGGGCACACCAACAATATGTATTGGCAACTGAGAAATGATACCAAAAGTTTTGGAGTGCACCTAAGAGAGATGCACACCACTCAGATTGTCAGGTTTTCTGCTATGAGTAAAGTTAACATAATTTTCACTTCAACCTGGTTGTTGCTGTACTTCATGTGAGCACCCAACAATGGTGTAGTTGTACATGATGTCATCCATACATAACACAACGTCTATGAACATATGCAGAGCAATTTCCTGATTTGTACAATGTGATTATAAAATCACACTGTGACTCAGGCAGAAAAGTGATTACATGACAAAACCCATGTATAGTGTACAATTATAGAAAGGTACTTGTGTTTATATCACACACTTCTTAATGATGCAGCTTCCTACATTAGCATTGGCCCATGTGCCAACCAAGGCACAAGACATTGCACCCCTGGAAAGATTGCTCTCCACAGTTTCAGAAAATGCAAATCATGTGCAAGCAGGCTGAAGTTTTAAGCTGTGTTTAAATGAATAAATCAACATCAAACCCCTTGTGTCTGTGTGTATTTAATGGTCGTAACAAAAAAACAATGTTCTAAACTGTCATGTGGAAACCAACAAATGGAAGCAAACATAATGTGCACTAATAAAGCAAATGTTTTTTATCCTCAGGGAACATTTCCTACCAGAGATCAACTCGGGCATTCTGAACAGAGGCAGAATGCAGCCTGTGGTAAGCACAGTCTTCTACAGTTTTTCCCATAATTCATTTACATCAGAGAATGCCCATGAATCATGATTTGAATCTTTTATGGGGGGCAGTTCCACATATGCGAAAGTATGCATTATTTACATGAAGTAGTCCCATGGTGCATGTTTCCTCTCCTGGAGCCTGTCTCATCAGTTTTGATTTAAACAAGGAATTGGGTGGGGGTCTCCCTGTGCCGTAATAAGTTATGATAGCTGCCAAGAGGACCGCCCCATTCCTTGTGTTTGTTCCTTCGATGCGTTCAGACTGTTGACTGCATTTCAAAATGCTGTCATGTTGAGCCTAGTGTGTGTGTGTGTGTGTGT
>CABFOU010343072.1:0-11464 GCA_900660325.1 Opsanus beta | reverse complement strand
TGGAGACTGAACACTAGTATATTAAATGATAAACGATGTAAAGAGTTTATAAGGAAAGAATTGAAGGAATATTTGCAAATTAATGACAACGGAGTAGTATCACCAAACATTTTATAGGATGCTTGGAAGGCAGTACTTAGAGGTAAACGTATAGCATTCACTGTCTATAGTAAAAAAAGAAAAACAAAAAAAGACCATTGGACTTGCAGTTAAAATGAGGACCTTAGAAACTCAACACTCAACTCAGAAAGATCCACACACACTGATAGAATTATAGCGTATCCAAAAAGAAATAAATGAGATGTATCATGAGGAAACTTTATTTATTTATTTATTTATTAGCCTTTATTTAACCAGGTTAGTCCCACTGAGATCAAAGATCTCTTTTGCAGGGGAGACCTGGACAATTTTAAGTTTCCAATTCACCTAACCTGCATGTCTTTAGAAACTGGAAAAAAAAAAAAAGAATTACTAAACAAAAGTATTATAAAGTAGGTGCTACAGCTATGAAACTTCTTGCTTGGGGACTATGTAAACAACAAACAGAGAGGACAGTTCACAAAATTAGAAACCCAAGAAATGATCAAATTAGCGACAAATTAGAAGAAATTCAAGAAACCTTTGCAACCTATTAAGGACTTATACTCCGAGCCTGATAAAGCTGATTCCTCAGCTGTTGATAGATTCTTAAAATCTCTGGATCTTCCCACAATAGGAGAGCACCAGAATAGTGCCCTGACTGCAGAAATAACCCCCACTGAGTTATCTAAAGCTATCTCTTGAATGAAAACAAACAAAACACCGGGATCTGATGGATACATCAGTGAATGGTGTAAGATTTTTAAGTCCGAGTTAATGCCAATGCTTCACAAATGCTTTAATTAAAACCCTTAAAGAGGGTCAGATGCCACAAACATGGAGCGAGGCTGTAATATCAATAATCCCTAAAGAGGGCAAGGATAAGGGAGGCCAATATTAGTACTAAATACAGATTATAAACTGTTTGCATCAATTATTGCCAAAAGGATGGTACATATTGTCTCTGAACTAATTGATTTAGACCAAACTGGGTTTGTTTGAGACAGGCAAGCACAGGATCATCGTACGCTCCATGTAGTTGATTCTCTGATCCAAAAAAATATTAGTGCAATGCTGATCAGTCTAGATGCAGAGAAGGTATTTGACTCAGTTGGCTGGAGCTTCCTTTACCAAACATTGGAACGTTTTGGCTCTAATGAGAAATCAGTACAATGTATAAGATCACTTTACTCAAACCCCACTGCTAGAATAAAAATAAACAGGCACTTTTCCAGACCTATTAAGCTTGAGAGAGGATGTAGACAAGGGTGCCCGCTTAGCCCCGCCCTTTTTGTACTTTTTATAGAACCTTTGGCTCAGACAATAAGGGAAGACCCAGAGGTAAATGGAATTTTAATTATTAATGAGGAATACAAAATAAATTTATTTGTGGATGATGTTTTGCTCAATTTGGAAAACCCTGCAACAAGCATACCCCAAGTTAATGTCCATCTTGAAAATGTTCAGCTCCTTTTCAGGGTATAAACTAAATATACACAAATCCCAAATTTTAACATATAATTTTACTCCAAATGCAAACTTACAAAACAGTTTTAACTTTAAATGGGACTCCCCTGCCATTAAATATCTTGGTATCTAGATCCCTAAAAATATTACCAAAATATATGATTACAACTATGCTCCTGCTATTCAGTCAATCAAAACAGACATAGATCGATGGTCAATATTACCTATGGATTTCTCAAACTGTACTGAAACAATAAAAATTAATATTCTGCCATGACTCCTTTATCTATTCCAGTCACGTCCTGTTGAAGTCCCAACTAAAGATTTAAAAAAAATGGAGTAAGATCATCTCAAGGTTTTATGGAGCAGCAAAAAGCCCAGGATTAAATATCAAACCCTACACTTACCTAAAAACAGGGGTGGATTCTCACTTCCTTGTTTAGAGGATTACTTTATTGCTGCCCAATTGAAATTCCTGGTATGCTGGTGCAATCCAGACGACCCAGACAAATGGAAATATTTGGAATTAAAACAATCACATGGAATTAAAGCTCCAGCACAGTCTATATTAGGTAACTCCCAGCTCCAGGACTTACATGTGGATGAATTTAACCAATGGACCAGAGTGGCTCTTAAAATATTGTTAAGGACTTGCCAAAGCTTTGCCCTTGAGAAAGGTGCAAAATTGTTTATGAAAGAGTTTATAGCAGCGAGTTTAGATAAACAGTTTAGAGAGTGGGTATGTAATGGTATAACAGCTTTTTGTACTATAACCTGTGACAGTGATTTGGACTCCTTTTACCGTCTCTCAGATGTAGACAACCTGGGGAGAAATGATTTCTTCAGGTATCTCCAGGTTAGAGATTATTATAACAAAGATTCAAACTAATCAACAAGACCCAAATTTAATTAATATATTTATTGATGCTTATAAATTCAAAGTAAGTAGACACCTTATCTCACAAATTCATAAAAGAATACAAAACTCCAAAAATTTATTCAGCTCACTACATCATACAGAAGTGGAAGAGGGAATCTGGCTTGGAGATATCTGAGAAGGATTGGTGTGACATTTGGGAGAATGAAGCTAAGACCATCAACTTGAGGTCATGGCGGGAATTTTGCTGGAAATGTATTAGACATTTTCTGACTCCAAAACTGCTATTTAAGCGGTGAGCCTCCCAGGGACAGATGGACTGTTGGAGAAAATGTGGCTCACCCAAGACTGACCACTTTCATATATTTTGGGAATGCCCTCTAATTCATTCATATTGGCAAGAGTTGACCAGAGAAATAAGGACAACTTTTGGTATTGAAGTTCGTTGTTGTTTTCTCACCATGTTCCTGGGCAAAATGCCAGATGGACTGAAATCTCAAGACAAATACCTTTACACAACAATCTTGGCTTCAAGCAAGAAAACCATCACACAGAAGTGGCTGCAGGTAAACTCACCAGCAAAGGATGACTGGACTGCAGTTGTGGACAAAATATATTGTATGGAAAAATAAACTTACACCTTGAGATTAAGAATTGAACAATGCTTAAAAGACTGGGAAAAATGGAATTCATATCTAACCAGATGTAACTTTTTTTGTGTATAGATACTTCTATTTTTGAACTGATATACAGCCCTGAGCAACCATTCTTTACTCCTTTTTTTCCTCTTCCCTTCTCTCTCCCCTTTTTGTCCCGAAAATGCAATAAAAAGAAAGTTAAAAAAAAGAGATGAAATATTCTAATATTTTGAGATACTTTTTTTTTAAGCTGTAGGCCAAGTGGTTAGTGCACTTGCTTCCAAAACAGAAGGCTCCTGGTTTAAGATGACCTGTGCCCATTCTCCATCTATGTAATGTGGAGTTGTGTCAGGAAGGAGATCTGGTGAAAAGCGTGCTAAACCAACATGCAGATTCATAATGGATCCACTGTGGTGACTGCGAGTGAAAAGGGAGAAGCCAAAAGAACTTATTCAAAATAACAATAATAATAATAAAAAAATATGTTTGAAACATTTTTGTTAATATGCAATGACTCCAGAGTATATAAAATTTTCACTTCCTGAAATAACTGAAAAAAATATTGAACTTTATCATGCAATTCTAATTTGTTTTTAGATGCACCTGTACATACATTTGATTTTGAAGATGACAAAGACTGTACATGCCCTCTCATTTGCTAAAGCCTTTTGGGAAATGGTGGTGTACTGATTTAAACTAATGTAAAACAGACTGAAAGAGGAAGACAGGCAACATGAGAAGAGTGTAATGGGAAGAGAAAAAAAATGTGATGAAAGAAATAGGAAAGGACAGAAGGAGGTTACTGCACCATGAGTGCCCAGTGCACTGCATTAAGAACAGAAGGAGGAGGAGGGATGGAAGACAAGCACAAGATTCACATGAAAGAGCAATGTGCATGGATGCACAAATTAAGACATGCATACATACACAGACAGACTTTATCAGCGTGTAGCATATGTATACAATGCCTCTCTCTCTCCCTTTCTCTCTCTCTCTCTCTCTCTCTCTCTCTCACACACACACACACACACACTGACCTCTTTGAGCAAGAAGGATGAAGCGGCGAAGGCGAAGGACCAGCCATAATGATAGTTGAAGAACTGCTCGGGCTCTCGGGGTCGGTTCATCACCTCGTCATTAATGCTGGAGATGTAGAGCACCAGGCCCACCACCAGGCTGAGGCCTGCACGCGGAATATTAGCAGTGACAGACAGAGAACGTCAGATACAGTAAGGAACAAGTGGGAGGAGGTCCTCACAGCTAAAGTACAATCCTGTGTGCTGAGGATTTGAAATACTCACACAAAGAAGAAATGTATTATTGCAGTAAGATGGACTTAGGACGTTTCCTGGAACAGTTTTATTGTCATTTAGTGAGATGTAAATCCAGCGTGCTGTGCTGAAGTCAACATTCAAATGGCCACATGAAAAACCGAGAACAATCCTTTTTGCACAGAAACAGCACATTAAATGCAGACAGACACTCACGTGCATTTTGGCCTGACTCCTAAATAGTGATATTCAAAGTAAGGTCAACAGCATGGATTCAAAATTAAAAGGTGTCATTTTGTACAAGCTTTCATCAAGCTAACACAATGGTAACGCTGAAAGGTCACATTCGGTGTCACAGCCGTTTAACTGAAGCAGTTCGGAGCCAGTAAGGATTAAACACGGTGTAAGGCTTGTGATACTCAGAGATGAAGTAGTTCAGTTTTGGACAGAATTTCTTTTGCAATGTGTGCAAAAACAGTATTAATTTAATTTGTTTTAAATGCGTGTGTTGAAAAACAAAAAAACAACCCCATGTCAACAACGGTGACAAAAGCCATATTTTTTTCCAGTTTATTCAATCATTTCAAATTTTCTGCAGCTAGAATTCATATATTGGCAACGTCACAAAAGTACAATCTAAGGATCTGGCTTGATGTTCTCCTGAAATAACCATTTTAAATAACCTGAAATAAAATCCTCTCCTCACCTAAAATGTTGATTTTATTCACTGTTAAAATTGGGAACGTCTGAACTCTTTGGTTAGTAAATAAGTCCTTTATCATATTTTCAAGAGTCGTAAGGCTTTAGTTCTGAGTAAGTAATTTGGGCAGAAATTTGCTCTGTAAAACCCGTTGGCCATGAAGGGATGAAATATGTGGTGTTTGGCCTAAATTTTGTTCATAGCATTGATGTTTCTTCTTGGGGATTCAACAATCAATGACCCCATATTACTGATGCAAAGAGAAAACACTGATCCATATCCTCGTACCTTTATTTTGCAGTTCCTACATCACACCTGTGTCACCTTATCCATCCATGTGCATCAATAAACATTCAGCCTGTGGGAGTGGCCTATAGTGCCAGGCAGATAATGGACGTATGATATGTGTCTCATATTGATCACAGGGACCCTTGAATGGAAGTGTGGCTTTGTGTTATCAGCAAATATTGTATCGTTGACCAAAGAATCGATAAATTGTATGGTGATGAAACTCAGGATTTACACTCATAGTTTCTACATGCACAGCCATACAATTATGGGAGTTTGAGGATGATTAAAATTAAAAACACCAACCAAATAAAACAAACAAAAAGAAAATATTAGATAAATCACAAAATGTATAAAACTCCTAGAAAAAAAGGAGCATTTTCAAAGCTTTCACTGAGCATTTAAATGCACCACAGAACTGAAAAATGTTCAGCTGCGTGTGTGTATGCAGCTGTGTGTAAAATTAAAATCATGCAAAATGTGAAAACCATGTTGCTGTCAATCCCGCAGTGGAAATACATCTAAATAAGCAACAGTAAGGAAAAAAAAAAACCTTCTGAAAATATGGTGAAAACTGGTGAGAAGAGATGGAGGAATAAAGAAATGTTTGCAAGTACTTGCACAGTCGTAGAGTTATGGGAATATGAGGATCCTTAAAATAAAAAAACCAACCACATAAAAAAAACAAAATAAAACAAACAAAAGAAAGAAAATCAAGTAGATTAATCACACAATGCACAAAACAACTTAATAAAATGAGTATTTTCAGCTTTCATTGAGCATTTAAATGCACCACAGAACTGAGAAATGTTACAGCTGTGTGTGTCTGTGTGTTCGTAAAATTAAAATTATGGAAAAAGTGAAAACCATGCTGTTGTCAGTCCTGCAGTGGAAATACATCTAAATAAGTAATCGTAAGCGAAAAACAAAACAAAAAAAAAACTGTTGAAAATAAGGGAGAGGAGATTTTAAGAAAAAAGTTGGCACGCACATGCACGAGATGCCTGCAGTGTGTAGAGTAACAAATTTGAGGGGAGGAATAAAAAACATGAAGCACGCACAAAGCTTGATTAGATGTGGCTCCATGCTGCGATTTATAAATTTCCCTTTCTGAACTCTGCAGGATTACTCGGAACACGATGTCACTTCACACGGTCTGCTCCACTGTGTCAGTGATACATACGTGGAGTCGACGCCACGTGCACCGCCACAACCACAGTGAGTCATAACACTGAAAGAAAAGACTCTCAATGAGGGAGGATGGTGACGGGGAGGGAACAGCAAAGAAAACAGAGCTGAACAAGAGGCAGAGTGCAGCAACACACATCCTCTGAGCAGCAACTCGATACCACTGACCCTTATTATCACCCTATTATCAGAATACCCCCACAAAGCCAAACAGTGTGACACGTTAGGCTCCAAACATTATGTAACCCCCTCCATTACATAACAGCTATTATTTTGCTTCACCGTTTATTTGCGAGGCCCCACTGTGGCATGAAAGATTTGTCATTTGATGCTCCTGTGAGCACTGCAGTGCTGCTTCTGTCCTATAATGTGTGAACCGGTCTTCAGAGGACACTCCACACAGCGAGGCTGTTAGAGCCACCTGCTGTTCAAGTCTCTTCACTGCATCGATGTGACTCCAAATCTGCTGATGAGGCCATGCTGCACCACCACAGGTGTTACCCGGATAACTGAAATTGAGGCAAAGCTGACATGAAGGCAGGTTTATTGCAAAGTGCTGCAAAATTACAATGAATAGAAGAGCACTGAGAGAGCGCATTCCTTCTCTGAGGTCCAGCAGTTGTCTGTATACATTGTCTTTTCACATTTTCCTTTGATCCCTTCCTTTTTCCTCTTTTCTAACATTTTTTGATAGTGCTGACCTTTGGTCCTGATCACTCATTCTTGATCCTGACGGCTCTAGATTGCGAAGCTTATATCTGTTTGCTAAATTTTAATGGTAGTCTTTGATCTGCCTTTGAGCGCTGCAGTGTTGTCTCTGTTCTATCATTCATGTTAATTTTAATTCTGAACCTATTTAAATTTAATCCAGAACACTTACCTTTGATCCTGAATGTTGACCATTAACCCTGATCAGCGACCTTTGATCTTGATCACTGAACTTTGATCCCGACTGCTCTTTGTGTTATTATTATATCCTTCATTTAACCAGGTAAAGTCTCATTGAGATTAAAATCTCTTTAACAAGAGAGATCTGGCCACAAAAGCAGCATAACAATAATTATAATAAACAAAATGCAAACAAACACCATCAAGCACATAACAGAATAAAAACATAAATAAAGAACATACAGAGCAGGCAAAGTAGTGGCAGCATACAAAACACATCCAACTAGCCAGCTATCCAACTTATTAAGGCACTGATCAGATACATTCATTAAAAAAAAACAGGTCACCAGCTTCTAACAAAGGAAAAACTGTTGCAGAGATCAATTGTTTCCTTGCATTCAGGGAAAAACAGGATTTGTTTCTAAAGAAGAAACCTAATTTAAGTTTCAACTTTGAGACAAGATTTTCAATATGCAACTGGAATGACAAGTTCTGATTGAGTATAATTCCTAAATACTTATACGATGTGACCATTTCAATACCAATCAAATAACAATGACAAAACTGAAAAGGGCAGCACGGTGGCTTAGTGGTTAGCACTGTTGCCTCACAGCAAGAAGGTCATGGGATCGCTTCCCACCCGGGGCCTTTCTGTGTGGAGTTTGCATGTTCTCCCGGTGTTTGGGTGGGTTCCCTCCGGGTGCTCCGGCTTCCTCCCACATCCAAAGACATGTAAGTTAGGTGAATTGGAAACTTTAAATTGACCATAGGTGTGGGTATGACTGTTTGTTTGTCTATATGTGGCCCTGCATCAGGCTGGCGTCCTGTCCAGGGTGTACCACACCTCACACCCTTTGACTGCTGGGATAGGCTCCAGCCCCCCACCCCCGTGACCCTTAATTTGAGTATGCAGGTATAGAAAATGGATGGAAAACTGAAAAGTCATTCTCCAAGGCAGGATCTGTATGTTGATCCAGATCTGCACCAACATGAAATAGACCCTATTTCACCCTCACATTTCACTGAAATCTCTTCATATTGTGCAGACAAACAGACAAACAGCAACAAAAACATAATCTCCTTGAGTGATATAATAAAACTCTCAAGAAGCACCTGAGTCATCTTATCAGACTGTAGTTTACAACAAACAGTAAAAACAGAGCAGTGTTGGAGTGTGTGAATGTGCGACACACTGGGTTGTGTCATCAGTCAAACAGGATGCGAGTTATGGTTCTCACCCGATAGGATGAAGAAGATACCGGACACAAAGGCCAGGATTGTGCGCTGAGGTTGGATGTGTCCAATGTTACTGATGACAAAGGCGGTGAAGACGAAGAGCAGTGACACCATTGGGAATGGAGTGGCTGTCCGCACCATCTCTACAAGAAGAGGAGTCACAGTGTTAAACACAGCCGTCAGGATGTGACCTCAAACTGTTGGCGGAAGTTGATGATGACATCTCCAGCCTATGAAAGGTCTCACTTATCAGATGGGGACATAAAAAATACCTCATGCGCTATAAACCAAAAGTTACTGGGGTCCAATGAGCTCCACCCCCAAACATACACACTCACACAACAAAACTGATAAATCTTGGAAGATTGGGATGTTTACATAATGAAATCAAATGGTAAAGGTGAAAATATTGAGACTCATTAGCATTTACTAATGTTTATTGACCCACTGTACACAAGCAGTTTCCTCACTTTTCATTGTAGATAAAATGCAATAAAATCCATCACTCAGTAAAACATACAATGTTCAACAGACTGTTATGTATAATATACCAAATGAAAGTTTGTGATGTTGAGAATAAGCTAACGTAAATATTAAGTATATTGGTTTTAGAGATATGGGTGTAATACAACACAATTTACAATAGGCATGGCAGAAAAAGTTTCATTAGGATTTATAGCAGTTTTCCAATTTTTCTACTCACATTATCAGAAAGAGTAGAGTCTCATTGTCTTTCATTGTGTTACAATGACTCATACTGAGCAAAATAATAACCTCAGCACAAGATGTTAATTTTTATCCAATTGGAATGTCAATGACATTAAGGCACATATCCTGTCTGCAAACTTTGATATACACAAATATATCAAATGACAATTTCCATTGCTTATTTACTGCAATACCCTTTTATTGTTACAGTAACAACAAATTACATCAAACCCAAAAAAATTTACACATCAAAGACCATGAAGACTGAACTTAGAAATACTTGTCTGTGCATCAGGTGTTGGATCATGTTAAATGAGAAGAGTTGAAGTAATCCTGATCGTCAGTGCAGTCAGTTAACATAAAATACTACTTGTAGTCACATGACCTATGCACCTCAAAGTATACTGAGAAAATTTAGCATAATTTGAGTACATGGTACAAACAATTTCCAACTAAGTCATGGGGATGGAAGTGGCACTAGTGTCTGACACGGTCTGGTACGATGGGTATATAGGTGAGGAGGAGGATGTTTTACTTGACCTGAAGTCAGTGAAGTTGAATGAGGGTCGGGATGATGTGCTGCCAGGGCGTGGTATGAATGAGAACTCTATCAGCTGAGTTCTGCATGTACTGTAGCCTGTCCACAGGGTAGGGCTGGGAAAACCGGTGTTAGTCAGGGAGAGTAACATGAGGAGTATCACTTGCATTGTGAGGAAATGTCAGCTATGACAATTTCCAGAGAGAGAGAACAAGTTCTTACTCCCAGTCTGTTGGCATGATACCCGTCTCCAAAATTAAAGCAAAGATTGCTTGCAATGCCACGAGAACGGCATCTCTACCTACCTGAAGAAGTTCAGACCTGATACTGCAGATCACTGCAATTTTGCCTGCCCTTAGCTGTTTTACCACATTTGCAATCTCACTGAAATTTGATGGTTCACAGCTGACTTGAGCAAAAACCACTAAACCGTAGCACTGGAACACTGACTAAGGACCAGACCTATACAACTGTTCAAATTAGCTGGCCCAATGGGATAGTGCAGCAAATTCACCCATTAGGACCGTACCATCATTTGTCATGACTGCAGTGATGAGGTGTAGATTTGGAGGAACAAAGTGGTTTGATTCCTCTATAAGCAGGACGAGGGTCACTAGACTACAGATGGTGCGTCATCTGCTCTTAGATTCCATGAGGACAAGGTCATTTTAGTAAAATTCCCTCCAGGTTAATTTTTTTCCCTCATGTCCCCGGTATTATTAATACCTAATTAAAATTTGTGCCAGCTTTGGAAGTGTGTGTTGCGTGCCTGTGTGTGCATGTGTATGTGTGTGTGTGTGTGTGCGTGTGTGATGGAATAAGGTTGGGGAACACTGACTTAAACCTTGCATTGTGCACAATGATGAGCTGCGTTTTTGTCAGTTTCCACAGTATAAGTGAGCTGCTGTTCAAATTCCAGTACCCACAATCAATCAGCAGAGGGAGTCTGCAGCTCTTCATGCTGGAACTGCCTTCATAGATGATGTATGATGGCACTGGGCTGTTTATGCTGGACTCACTGAGAATGTTTGCAGTGTTTTCAGTGGTGATCTCTATTTCAGGTTCGGTGAAGTACTCAGATGCCACACATCTCCCATTTTCTGATCCTGCGAGGAAACACAGGAAACTGAAATGTTGGCGTTTCCCTTGATAATCAAAGTAATGGAGAAACAAAAGAAAATGCAAACAAAAAATGCAGAAAATGCAACTTTCTGACAGTTGATTGTAAAAGTGTAATTATGGATAGAAGTTTACATACACCTTGTGTAAATGCCTAATTTTCTCATACTGTACATATTCCATTTTATCAAACATGTGTTAGGTCAGTTAGAATGACTATTTTATACCAATAAAAGTAATTTAAATATAATAGTTATATATTAGTTTTATTCAGAGTCAGATTTTTAATGGGTGAACAGTTTACATGCAACAAGACAAATTCTCCTTTAAAAAGCATGGAGGGTTCCAAAAAAATTGAGAAACTAAGGGAAGTATTTTTAAAAGCTTCTGAATAACTACTTTGAATAATTCAGGGTTAAGTGGGCAACCTTTGGCTGCATTCAAGGGCAAATGAAGAACCAGTGCCTT
>CABFOU010343014.1:0-7500 GCA_900660325.1 Opsanus beta | reverse complement strand
TACTTCAACTCTTCAGGCAGGTAGATGAGCTAATCAGTGAAATCACCTGTTCTAGATGCACATGTAGAAACAATATATTGTAGGACGTTAACACACTGAAGCCACGGTTTAACGCCTCTGCCTATGGATAACGTCACAGAGGGTTTGTCCACTTTATTTTTAACAGTCTGTTATTGCGCCACATTCTCCTTGTTGCTTTTTGGATTGATCTGGAGCGTCAAAGTTCACCAATTTTAATCAGTTCTTCCTCATTACACGCTGTTTTAATTTGCTGAGTTAAAAGATGATAGTATTTATTATTTTTAAGTTATATTAATCTGGAGGAGATGGTCTCACGCACTGCATTTTACATTGTACATGTCTAGACTTGTGCCAACGCCAAGCAATTACAATGTTTATTTTATACACTTACTCCTTGCTGTTGACATTTTGATTGCCATTTATTTACATTCTGTATGACCATCTGCTTCTTAGCAATGTGCCTCCTCATGTATTCTATTTTAGAAACAATTTTTGCAGCAGACAGGAATATACAGTGAACATAAGCATGTTTAAACCGAGCAGCAACCTCCTGTGTTGAAAAAAGAAGCCAACATGGAAGGATTTTTGCACAAGGAAGACGTTCCTCCAGGCAGACATTTTGGCAATGATGAAAAAACGCATTACGTTTCATGACGAAATTACGCACTCTGCCGACTCATGACGAAATCATGCACTCCGCCGGCTCTTCATCTGAATCATATATTATGCCTGTGGCTCTTGGTTGGAATCTTTTGTTGGGCTGAAAATGAGGGATGAAAGGTACACCTTCCACGTCTCATTTTAAGCGCCAACAATATTGCGAAGGGTCTATTATGGCCAAGAACCTGCATGAGCATAATGAATTAATGACCACTGTGATATGGAAAAGGCACATGGGCAAAAAATTAGGCCATTTGTTAATTTTGCCGAAAAACCTGGTTTTATTAGCATACGTTTTGGGCAAAAGGCCCAAAACTATGGCCCAATAAAACCATGTCAAATTGCGTAGAGGCTTAGCCTTTTTGCCTTTCAACTTCAAAACAAATAACGTTAAGTTCTTATGGGAGGAAAATCGAAAGTAAAAAAAAGGGAACAGCACATGTGCCACATGTGCAAAATGCCTTTGATTGGGGTGAAAAAAATATTGTGTTTGTTCCTGATTTATTGGATTCTAATGGAGACCTATTAGATCACGCATCTTTTGTTTGCAAATATAACCTTATTTGTGGTTACCGTGAATTTAGAAAGGTTTGTAAAGCGATACCCTTATCATTAATTCCGTTAATTCAAAACACCCTAAGGTATGCAAATGTTATGGCTATACATATTACCAAAATTAGTGATTTATGAATATACCTTGTGAGATAAGAAATGTAATAAAGTTTTTGTATGATCCTGAATTCAAGATTGTGCCATGACTACTACAGAGTGATACGTACTAAGTTCCCGGAGTTATTGGAGCGTCCTGCTTTAAATAAAGCATATTTCAATTGTATTAAGATGCCTGTTTTCCCTAAAATGAAGGAAACCCATTTCAAAATAATTCATCAGATTTATCCAACTGCTATCTTTCTTAAAAAAACGGTTCAATTTGATGTGAACCCTTGTTTTCTGTGGCGAGTCTGAAGAGACTATAGAGCACAGGTTTGTATTCTGTCCTGTGTCTCAAAGATTTAAGGTCAACATTAAAACTTGGTTGTCGCTAAAAATTAATGATGTTCCTCCTTTTGATACTATTAGTATTCTCTTCTTTATGGATAATTTAAACTCCTCAATCTCAGACATGGTAAATGTTATTTTACTTATGTGTAAATACCATATCGACAGTAGTAGGTGGAAGAAAAAAAAAACCCCTCCTTTCTCTATTTCATAAATGAGTTCAATTTTTTTCCTTAACTTTAAAAAAAAAATAAAACTGGCAAACCTGCTAATAAGATCACTGCTGACTTTTTCAAATTTCTTGTTATTTTGATTTCTGGCCAGTGTTGTATGTTTCTGTCCTTTCTCCAGTTTGCAGTCTGTTTACATTTGCATGATATATACCTTGGAAAGTGTTTTTTTTTTAAATAATTCCCCCTAGTCTTGATCTGTTTTTTGAATTAACCTCTTCTCGAGTATGTTGTTTTTGCTGTGATATGCTTATCCTCTGTAAGTTTTTGTATAGCTTTCTGCTTGTCACAATAAAAAAAAAAGTGCAAAATGCCACACCACCAGTAGTTCCATAATTCGCTGCAAGCAGCATGCCATGCTAACCTTGTTCCTAACAAAAATTGATAAAATACCTGTAGTCGAGGTTGGAGGAATGTCTAGAGCCGGCGTAGTGCGTGATTTCGTCATTGTCATAATGGCGGCCTGGAGGAATGTCTCCCCGGCGTTCAACTCAATGTTGTGAATGAAGTGCCAAGTCTTGCAGTTTCCTTGAATGGCTGCTTGAGGTTGGTTCCAAAAGCAAGTTACTGCCCTTAGACCACCGTGTTAAAATCCTCAACTTTTCTGCCGGAATAAACATGTTTATTGCCGAGTATGAAAAAGATTTTCGTCTCTAATGCTAGTTTCTCCATTCATGACAACTGCGCACACACATATACCCATATGTCGCTTTGTGTGACAGCTAGCGTGCCACTCGTTATGAAAACCTCTGTCCAGTCCAAAAAATATTTGCAAACCAACCACTCGAACCACACTATTAGCCTGTTAGCTTTAGCTTGTTTGGTAACTACAAGATGGGGCGGTTGTTCTGTCTTCATTCATCCCACCCACACTCCACCTCTTTCCCATTTATGGATTGGCTGGGAGTTAGACAGAGTTCAAGCCATGATGGTGACATTTTGAGCCGCCACATGTGAGCCCCAAATCTGCTCTTCAGAAAACCTATGGAAGGTTTGTCCAGTATATAAACAGTCTATGGGCTAAACTAGCTCCTAGTTAATGAGAGTGTCCTGCAAACTCACAGCTCCAGGTGTGTGTAAGTGCAAGTGGTCAGAGCAAAAGTGGCACTGGTCGTCCAGCGGCTGCCGTCGTCACGCCGCCTCCCTCTCCCGAGCGTGACTTTTAGGGCCACATGATTGCTAATAAAACATTTGATTGAGAGGAGGAGAGAGTGAGAACCATAAACGGGGCTGGATTCTGCCCTTTAATTTCACCACCTCCCGAGAATTGGTTTTTGCTGTGCTGCAGAGTGGGTCCCACACACAAGCAGTTTAGTTGTCTGCCCAAGGACTGAAATTTAATTTAGCCTGTGTGTCAGTGTGGGTGTGTGCTTGCGGCACATATTCTGGGTGTATGTGTGCCTGCACATCTGTCAGTCTGTCTTTAGTTTGAGGTTCTTCTATGTGACGGGCCAGTTGATGCATATGCAAGAGTCTGCACTTCAGAGATGGTGGACAGTTGTAGTTTGTGCCTCTTTATTCTCCCGTGGCTTAATGTTTTTTCATGGCCCGGCTGCACAGAGGTTTTTGCTCACCCGTTACGCTGCTCCGTTGTTTCTGGACTTTCATGCTTTCTTGTATTGTTTTGCAGCTGATGTGTTAATCCCTGCAAACCCAAATAAATACACCCAGTTATTTTTGCCAGTAATTTTCTGTTGGCCGTAGATGCTGATTTCATGTTAGAAAGCAAAGCAGCTAAATTGTTAAAGCAAGGCTGTGTTGGACTTTCACCGTGGCTATTTGTAATAGTTCTTTGTGTGTTGCAGGCGTGTTTATGGTGCAGGTTCCTGATGAAAGCCTAGAGCTGAGGCATATATCAGCGCTCCGGCACTAATAAAAGGCCAGCAAGCTGTGCTCCTCTCCTTGTGGGAACAGTGCTGTTTTTTTACTGCCTCTCTGACAGCAAGATAAAGTGCCCTTCCAATTAGAAAAATATTTGGCCACATACCTACCAACAGCAATCCTGGCATTTTACTTTTCATGCCATTTGATCAGGAGTCCTTGGTATTTTTCCTGTGTGCTTTCTTATCATTATGTCCTAGGTGTGCACATGTTAATGCTCACCCCGCCGCTGCACCATAATGTTGCACAATGTGATAACGGTGGTGTTCGTACTTCGTTTTTTGGTGTTTCTTTTTCAAAAGCTGCTACATTTTGGCATTAATTTAGCAGAGCACGTGCACTGCCATTTTGCATGTTCGTGTTGGTGTGTAGGATGTCATTTTTCTTGTTGCCCTGTTGCCTTTAAACCTCAGAGATGTGTGCATATATATTTAACCGCTGACGTTACTCCCCATCTGTGTTTAGGAATACTGCGGATCACCTCCCCACCAACACCACCGCCCCCCTTTTTTTCAGAGAGTGCATTAAAATTAAATTCTCTCTTGTTGTTGTGAAAAGAGGCACACGTAAAAAATAATTGGCTGCAGGAGAGAACAAAGGGCCGGCTCCTCTCTCTTCCCTGCACACACCAGCCAGGCATTAATACCGCGCCCGCTGCATTGTTCTGCTGTCTGCAGCCATCCCCCTAGCTAGACACTCAGCTCTGCAGAAGTCACTTTTAATGTCTGATAATCAAGGTGAATTTTCAAAAAGCTGCCATTTTCAAATGATGCCGTATATATTATGCGTAGAGTTCAGCAGCAGAGCAGCCCCAGTCAGCTGCAGCTCATGCGAAGTGAAAGAGAGACACCTAACGACCACAGAGGGTACTGCAGCTCAGGCTTTAATTAGACTCCAGGTGGAATATCAGTGTCATTGCTAACAGCTGCCTTGAAATTTGCTTTATTTGAAATAAACACATTATTTAGAGGGTGCAAATTAACGAGCAATGTTTGGGTCCACTTTAAAGCACAGTCTAAATTCGGGAGCGCCCGCGTGCGTCTCCTGCTGCTCCTTGCTGCAGGGAGCTCGTGTGCAGCATTATTGAGGGAATCAGGAGCCTAGGAGCAGAGATCCATTTCCCCGCTACAGGGCACAGACTCATCTCCCTCATGCTCCTCCCATCTCCCCACTTCCCCCACCGCTAGGTATGATTATTTCTCCTCCACTCCACCGCGCCATTATACTCCAGGTCTGCAGCTACCCCTCCCTGCTGTCATTTTTCATGCCATGTTTTTTTTTTGCCCTTGTGCAGCACTGCAGATTTGCCCTGTGCCTGTGCAATATGTTAAGGAGGCGAATATATGCAGCACGCGAAATGTAATAAGTATATATTTATTTTCTTTGTTGGTGATTTACTGGTTTTTCCGGTGCTTGAGAAGAAAAGGCGGCTCCAGCCATGTATCTTAACAAACACGATTGCTGCGTATGCACTCACCTCCCAGGCTTTTTACTCACCGGGGAAACCAAATTATACATCTGAGCCAGACTGGTTTTTGTTGCAACTGGTAAAAACCTGCTTGGTGTTTTTGGGTATAAACCTTTGTTAACACAAACTGGGTAAAGTTTTAGTTGCATTTGTGCACATCAAACGGCCAGTATTAGATGCAATAAATGCAGTAATGGCAGTGCTGCTCGTGAAGATAAGCAAATGTTGGTGGCTCACTGATGTATCGGTTGCACTTTAGGCACACTTGTTAGAACTGAATCCAAGCCAGGCAACCAGCCAATAACATCACAGGTTGCTCGCTCGCCAGCTGCTCTATACTGTGCTCAACTACGCTTCACCCTTCTAGCCTGCAAAAACAAACCAAACAACAAATAATCAAAAACAGTTCTGATAAGCTTTTCAAAAATAAAATCACACATACTATCATTATACTCAGACAGGAATCAGATTTAATGCTATGAAATTGTCGGGTTTGCAGAACAGCCAATAATAAAAATATATAATATTCTCAAAAGTGTATATACTTGTTTGATTTCTCACAAAAAAAACATTTATTTTATGTTGAAATCTAGTTGTTGTAATGTACCTTCATTTCTGTGGTATATCAGAGAATTACAGGTCATTTTATAGTTAGTAAAGCATTTATTTTGGGTGGAATTCATGGCAAACATAGTGAATTTGCTTCATGAGTTTTTGCAGATGACATGAAGGAAATTCAAAGTTCAGGCTGCATTCTGGAAATCTTATACAGTAGTACAATTCCAGCATGGTCCAGATCCAATTCTCAAATATTTCCAATTTGAATACTCCACCGAAGACATTCAGTAGAAACTGGAAACTTGGAATTCCCAACTTAAAATAAGGAAAATTACTTTTAAGAAAGGTATGATAAAATATTAGTGTCCTTACTGGCTCATTTTGGCAAACAAAGTAAAAACTCACTGTAATTAAGGTTAGTATTGACAGCTGAGACAGCAGACCTGTGTGACTTTTGTCTTACTTGTCCAGCAGACATCCAGCAAAACATTTTTGTGAAATGCGTCAAATTCTTTCCAACAGGATATCTGGTGACCTGTGTTTATTAGTTGTGTCTGTCATTGTCTTTCACTTTTCGATTTACGTTATCTTTGTCACTTTCAGTCACAGGATAAGGTCTCTTCAGCTCCATAAAGCTAACATTAGCATATGTAGCGCAGCAGTAGCAGTGATCTTTGACTCTCCAACAGCAGGTTTTTACCCATGTGGTTCCAGAAAAAAGACTAAATCTGATCATATTGGTGATATAAGATGGGGATGGGAAGTTATAATAGAGTTGAAGGCAATGTAATAGTTATATGATCTTTGGCACACACCACTATAGAAAGTTTAGTCAAAACAGTGTGATCTGTTTTGTAAAATGAGACTTGCACCCTGCAATAAGCAGGGCAAGCATAGGATTAATGGAGTCACTGATTCTGTGAGTGAGTGAATGAGTCCACAAAATTTCTCTCTGCATATTCAGCTCTGAGATTTTAGGTCCTTATAGATACAGGTCAGGACCAGTGAACCCCGTATTTTGGGCCATGATGACATCTTTTTTAATATAATAATTGGCAGTTATTCTGTAATATATTAGTTAAATAGGAATGTTGGTGCAGTAGGACATTTCTGAGCTATTCAGGCAGGCACATGTAAAGTAGGCCTTTAGTTTGCATGTGATTTATGAAGATTTTGTGATAATCACAGGGTCCTGGGGGCCACTAAAGGCTCATTTATACTCTATGTTAAATACGGAAACAGACGGAGCCTTCTGTTCACAGTCTGCCAACATTTTGTCTGCATTTGTGTCCATTTCCTGAAAGGTTGCGGATATAGGCAATACGCAGCAATACCAACAGAAATTGTGGGGCCATATATATATATATATATATATATACACAAATACACACACCCCATTTGCCCATCAGAGGGCCCAGGGTTCACCACGTGAAATTTTGCCTGAAGAGGGTGTGGGCTGATGCACGAGCATGACCAATATCATGTACATCGCAATACCAATTTAAATAAAATGTCTAATTTTATCACAAATGAAAAATATATAACAAAAAACTCATTCATTAAATGTGTTCCTTGTAATTTAATGTAATTTTAGATGGCCATTTAACCAACTTTGTTTAAAAAACGGGGTGGGCTGATGCTTGGGCAAATATGGTGTGTGTGTGTGTGTGTGTGTATATGTAT